>JACTOM010000160.1:613975-802988 GCA_015832385.1 Elymnias hypermnestra | reverse complement strand
ACAAAGGGAGAGGGTGAATGCCGCTGAGACACTCCGGCCCAGACGAAGGGGAGTAGGAAACAGGAGGCGGAGGTTCATGCAACTCCTCCCCCTGTAGAATATCTGTCAGCCGAATACAACCGAAGGGGTCAGAGAGGAATGCCTCAACGAGCCTCTGGCTCCCCACTCATGGTTGACGACGGTCCCGCTGGGTTTTAGTGGGTATTGCGAGTTCTTCCCCCTCGCCGAGTCCCACACTCCCGACCCCACAGTCGGGGTGCGTAAATGCATGACGGCTTACTCTCTTTAAAAAAAAGTGGTCAACATGCTACCGACGTGAGGTCCTTGGTTCGGAGCCTATGATAGTTTTCGATTAAGATTATCTCAGTATTTACCCAAAGTTGTGTAATTGTTGCCCTGATCTACCCACGTGACTCGGAGAGTACGTAAGGCCGTCGGTCCTGCACCTGATCTCTCTCCAGTTGCATGGGTTGCCGTCACACCGGACAATGAGAGTGAAGGAATAGAGAGTGCACTTGTGTTCTATGCCTGCCAACCCGCAGTGGAGCAAGATTTAACCCGGAATCTCTGCTGGCAAAGCGAGTACCTGCACCACTACGCCAGCGAGGCCGTCATATATATATATTTCGAAAAATTGTGCAGCACATTGCTCACTTAAGAGGTAAAGGTAAAGGTGAAAACTTCTTAAGCATCGTTGTGGTTTTAATTGTTTTTTAGTTTTATTTGTTATGTTCGTGGTTCTGTTTGTGTTTTGCGCCGTGCCCCCTCCACTCGTGTTCAAGGCGTAGTGGCGGTTTACATTAAATCATTACAGAAACCTACAATTATCCTCTTGTCGATATTTTACATTCGTCCCATTATCTTGAAGACAAGGTTTTTGAAGGTTTCACTTCTACTAAGTGTGAATTGGGCACAAGACTTTCTTTAAATATTATTTGGAATTAAATGGAAACGCAATTAGTTGAAAGCGTTATTTTAGCGTAATAAGTTAGCGCGGTCAAGCCAATTAGTCGGCTAATTGAAGCACTGCTTTGATGTTCTCGCTTTGCCCGGCCACGCGTGCACCCTCCACCTGAACGGAGTACGTCTTCATTCCTGTACTTCTATATGCGTTCATAAATGGGGTATTTTTACCACCTTTGTACTCTCTTAGCTGTGTGTGAGTTTCGTAGAACTTGCTGGGAGGAAGTTACGCGGCCAAGGTGAGATAGTAAAGACCGAATAGAAGACTTTGATTCAAAGCGTTTGCGTAAAGAAGAATTTCCCCAAATCCATGTACTTAAGCTTATAACAATCTGGGTCAACTGTAGTGCAATTTTTTTTAAATAAAACTTAGCTCTGCCAGCCATATCAGGAAAACATGGAAGGACTTCATCATCGTCACTTTACTATCTGAAATCACGCATTGGCACATCATAATATACAAAAAATACAATACGAATATTATATAGTCCGTTCATGTAACTCGCAAATTTATCGAAATTAATGAAGCGATCAGATTTAGCTCCATTTTGATCACTAGATATAACGCTATATAAATATGGCCAGATGGTGATTTATGGCTACGATAGAGTAAGAAAATACGGCCATATCGAGAAATATCGCATTCGACTCTGAAATATCGCTATCAAATGTGATACGTAACAACATACGAGAGGCTGTGTATTTATACTAGCTGATCCGCGTAACTTCGTCTGCGTACACTTAAATGTGGGACATAAAGTACGACGTCTTTTGAATAACATAGACAGGCAAATGTTCTTTGTTTAATTTTGAAATGAAAATTTCTTTTGCAACGTTTGAGTTTAAAGTAGATTAAACTAAAAAATGATGTAACTGAAAAACGATCAAACAAAAAGACTGTGAAACAAAGAAGCGTATAAATGAAAAGTGATGAAACGAAAAAGCAATGAAACGAAAAAACGATAAAAATAAAAAGCGATGTAACGAAATTAGCGATAACACGAAAAATTGATGTAACTGATTGATGAAAAATCGATAAAACGAAAGAGCCAGCAACCAAAAAAGCGATGAAATGATAAAGCAATGATACGAAAAGCGATGTAACGAAAAATCGTAAAAATGAAAAGGCGATGAAAAAACTAAAAGTGAAGAATCCAAAAAAGCAAGGAAACGAACAAGCGATAAAGCCAAAAAGCCAATAAACGTAAACGAAAAAGCGACAGTAAAAAGACAGACACTTAAATTCATGAGATGTGACGTGGTAAATTATGATACAGTTTAAGATGGATTCCCACTTACCTAGCAAGGTGTTGTTTTAATTGGTTACAAATTAGAGCTTGATTGTAATCTCACCTAACTGTAAGTCATGATACAGTCTAAGGTGGTAGCGCGCTAAAATTTTTGAAGGGCTCTCTTCTACCACGTGTGCATCGCAGACAATATTTATTTAAGGCTTCACTTACATCGCGGTCTCATAAAGTCTTTATTTAACAAAACAAATAAGATAATGTTGAAGATATGCTTCGAATCTTCTGACCTTTTCTCGCAGATTTTCAAGAGCTCTTAAATTATTTATAAGTGAACAAAACGTAAACACCATGAAATCATTTCTATTAACCTGGTCTTGTATTGTGCCTTAGTATGAATTAAACATAAAGGAACACGGCGTTTGTCTGGTCTTTTTCCTTGGATTTCTCCAACTGAATAATTTCGAAAGACCTTCGAAGTTGCCGACTTCTGTTAACTTTGACACTGGATATTGTTTTAAGCGAATACATTACGGTATGCTCGAGAAAGCCTTCTGTATTGCAACTTTTAAAAGTTCAAATGTACCTTTTGTTTTATCCACTTGTGTATAGACTATCGTCATTTTAGATTTGCAAGTCGTTTTTTAGATCAATTCAATACATATTGAAGTTAGGTCCTTAACTAGTGAAAACAAATATTAAAAACAAAACTGGAGTGTCTGCTCTTAATATCAAATCAACAACCTTTTATTTATTTTATTTTTAAGGGAAAACAAACTGTTATATTTTATTCTTATACCTAACCTAGTACTACTGATACACTAAACATTTTATATCAAAAAATATTATAGACATTCTCCTGGTTAATCTCCAAAAGGTTTGGTAAGGTTTGGATTTTGACGGGCATTTTAGATACATATTTTATCTGCGACGTAGAAGCTTACTGGTATCGGATTTTTCCACACTCCTTTGGGATCGAGACATGCTCATATAAAATTCAAGTTATTAAGAAAATATGTGATCCCAGTTTAAGGAGCGTTTCAAAGTGGACATGGCTTATGGTTACCCTTAATTTCTATACCTTACCCTCTCCCCCTCACCCCCGGCACGGACAAGGGACACGAGTTTCAAAACTCCAGATTAATCTTGTCCGGGATTTTAGCCCAAGACAAATATGGCGGCCGGTAAGTAAATTGCTGGAAATTATTGAATTACTGGGATGTACTTCCGCGTTTGTGTTATAGATTATACGAGGCCACTAGCGCAAGTGTGGCCTTTCTACTATATGTTTAATAGATAGGATAGCCTGTCACTGTATTTTCGCTTAAAATCTTTATTCTTAGGATAGGAACTAGCCATCGACGAAGACTCCCACCACTTGGATAATGCACTTTTCTAAATTTTTCCCAACGAAAAGGTCCGATCTAGGTCTTGCTTGCTAGTCGCCGTCCAATTTATACAAGAAAAAGACTTCATAGGACTTATTAACACATTAGATTGCTGAGTACAGTAAAGAAACGTAAACGTAACGAAATTTCTTCCCTACCATGCCGCAAGAAGCTTCACTTCAATGACAATATGTTCAACGATACAGTGTATACTAATATTCAGGTATATAGCATTGAAACTACAAAGTTAGACTAATCCGATACCGCTCACGTCCGAAGCCGGTAAGTTGTGAAGTGGACAAAGTTTCATGGTAAACACTTGGTACCGAGTGTGGCAACGCATGTCTACAACCTTCGCCTTATTGAGCTGGTTAACAAACTATTTCTTTTGCAGGGCAAATTAACAAAAACTGCTTTTATTTAATTTGTCTTCTTTGTTGTAAAAAGGATGTGTCGCCAGGAAAAATTATTGCGTTTCGGTACGATGCTGTGTAGAAACCTTGTCTTCATTCTATTTATTTGATCGGTCCAAGAGTTAGGTGAGGAACCTTTTGGTTTTTTCCTAGGAACCCTCTACCAGTTTCTCCAGGTTATCTGCCTGGTGATATGACCAAAATAGTGGAGTACTTTGGTAGCAGGTGGCTGGCCTGGTTATGATGTTGGGTACTACACGGTCGGATCTATTTGCCCTTTAGCGGTCCACCGTGTCCTCATCTCACAAGCATTGCAAAGTGCGAATTTTCTAAAACTTCCGACCTGGTTGACTTCAAATTAAGCAAACATATTCTTTTTAGGGTGTAGAGACTCACTAAGAACGGATTTCCACTGAATCAGGTCATGTAAGCTATATTCACTTACTGTGGGATCTCAACGTCATTTTACGATCATATATAAACTCTTAGTAAGAACGGATTTTCCTATATTTCGACGGGATAAGAGTAATGAAGCTGACGCCGGGTCGAACAGTTAGTTGTTATATATGTAACATTCCAGTGAGAGTGTTTCAACAAACATAACGCCAAGATGTCGAAGGATTTGCATGTTGTAATAGCAATGGAGAGCGCGGCCGCAGCGGCTGCGGCACAATGGGCCCGCGACCCTCCGGACACTTTCACCTAATGTTAATTTAATCCAAGACGGACAATTCCGCACAAACTTGTGACTTCTCGTCTTGTATTGTTGTTGTGTACATACACATTGGGGTACCTTAAAGTTTGAAATTGGTTCATATAGTCCATTTTATAAGCAAAAAAATCGCTCACTCACACGATTACCTTAAAACTGTTCGCCCTACGTCAATTACATATACGATCATTATTTTCTAAGTAGATGATTGTTAAAGTCAAAAAAGACGGTGAAATAACAACACTGCTGAATAGCTCAAATTCTTCCTTTGCTTAAGGATTGTCAGCTTGGCTTTTCACTCATTCTGCGATAATGCGATTGTCCCCAGCATCTACATTGACATTTCCGTCTCATTTTAAAAGCCCAATTTTAATGAATAGACGATTATAGGGTCTATAACATTTGAGTCGCTGGGCCGTTTTTAAGGTGAGGAAATATTTGGTAGAAAATTCCGATGATCATCTAAGTAAGCTCAAGTTCTCAAAAGCTTTACAAACGGTCAAATGTAAAAATCGCATTTTTGTGCCTTCTGTACGCCTATTTTTGCATAGAGCAACATAGTTCTATGATCTTTTATATATCACCCAAAAATGTTATTATCCCTTAATTTCTGTGACTAGATTAAATGTTATGGTGTGGTATCCGGCAGTGTACGTTCATTTCGGCCACGTGTTAAGGCGGTGCATAATTAAGGAGCGCTCAGCGGACAGGGGTCAGGCAGAACCTGTCGCCACCGTCTTACAAACTTTCAGCTGAATTACTGCCCGGGTCCGGCCCCATGTTGTAAACACGCAGTGTTTAAGACGCCGTTTAATTAATTATTATCCATGTTTGACTCGGTAGATTGTTAAGGAAGTGAACCAAAAACTTAAGAGAACTGTTAATTAATGATTTCTTTATTCTACACAAATATGATTTCATTTATTACCAAACAATCCAATCTAGGCGATACATACCAGTCTACATACTAAGCAACTTAAACTTAAGGTAGCCAGACAAGAGAATGCTTAGAAGACAATTCATACCGGGCATTTCCTATCAAAGTAACCCACACATGGCACGCCATGCAAGGGAACCTATAAAATACACCCATTAAAAACAACTCGACGACTTTTATCCTGACTGTCATCCTCTAAAGTGAAACCTATAGGCCTATTGGAAGAGTTAAGATGACAGCCCTTTCCCATACCAACTTCCTGAACTGTGAATTTCTTCATGAAATAAAATGTAGAAACATATATATATATATATATATATATATATATATATATACGCTTCTTTTTTTCTCTGGCGGTCTACAATCAGTTACAGTTGGACTCTACCAAAATTATAAGAAATGATGAATCGATGTTGCATATAATAATAATAGAATAAAAACTTTATTTCGACCATTGGTGGTCTAATGTGTTAGAAGGAGACATGTCTTAGCACTTTAAACAGAATAAAGAAATTGAAAATGAAATGCCTATATTATAACTAACCTATCACGGCTCGATTTGTCAGCCCGTGAATCATGTAACAATGATTCAAGTACTGACAATCGTACCTGTGCCTGTACTCTACGCGCCAGGGATGGTAGTAGTACCTTTTCCGCATGGTGGTGTAGAAACAGTCCACACGGGCATCGGGAAACATTCCCGAAGCGCTGCAGCACCTGGGCAGCTCCATTAGCATTCTAAAGTTTCACCTAGTTCAGCTACAGAACGAATGTAAAATGGATACACCAAAACTAATTTTAAGCAAATAATTTTGTAACAAAATATTGTATTTTAGGTAAATAAATAAATTATTATATATTATATAAAGGCATTGTTATATTGGACTCGCAAGGCGTTACATTGTCTTTGTGAATAGTCAGTCCACAAGCTGGTCTTGTAAAATTGCTGTGCTGCGGACAGTCTAATATAAGGTGTAGGACTGTTTCCTCTACACTACTGTCAGCTTGGACTCTGTTTACATTTGAATCTGTGCAAGTACTCAGCAAACCCTCCGTTTCCTGTTAGGACCTGAACCAGGAGAGGACAGACCTTATTCTTGTTGAGAAAGTTGTGCGCGTGTTAGACTGTGGTTAGGAAGATTTTTGTGACGGAAGCTGTCTGTCCACTTGAATAACGTTCAGCCTATCTCACCACAGTTTCCTCTCTTATACCTCTTTTGATGTATGAGAGGGGATAACTGTCATAAGCGAGCCTCGTCTTCAGTTTCGTCAGAGCCTCCCTCGCTAGAAAGTCAGCTCTCTCGTTGCCGACGACTCCCACGTGTACTTTCACCCAGTAGAGGTCAACGACCCTGCCCCTTGTCCTGAAGAGATTTAGGTTTCACTTGATGGCAAAAGCCAGGGGGTGAATAGTTTCGGTGCCGCTAAGCGCCTCCAGTACTGACCTAAGAATACTCACGGATGCGTCGCTGGCCTTTAGGGCGACTTCTGTCGCCTGATACAGGCGTACAGTTTCACTTGGTATACCGTGCAGTAGGAATAGAATCGAAACTTCTTAAACAAAAGCTCTTCCCTATCCCCCCCAGCACCTCAGTGCTGCACCCACTCTTCTATCCATTTTACTGCCATCCATGAACATTGTTAATCCAGGTCTTTTTTCTGCGGCTTCGGAATCCGCCTGCGTGTCTTCTAGACACCGAAACTCTACCGTGACTTCCTCTGAGGGATGCGGAGCCTTCAGAAAGCTGACCCTCCTTTCTACCTCCCTGCCACACAGAATTTCCAAGGGTCGTCCTCTCCTGGCTTTATACAGTTTGGCCGCTTCTTTGACTCGGAGGTCTAGTGGTAGAAGGTTCGCCAACAAAAGGACCGCGTTAAGTGAGACGGTGCAGTAGGATTTGCACATTTTCTGGGCAAAGCCCCGCTGCACTGCGTTCAACTGTTTTTGGATCATTACTTTCTCTGTGGAGGGTGCCCACATGCTCGATGCGTAAATCACTATGGTTCGATTACGGCCACATATATAGTCCTGATCACTTCGGAGTTCAGGCCCAATTTCATCTTCGCTGTGCGCACTAACGGTTTATAGATGCTTATGGCTTTACGGTACACTGTTCCAACGTGATTTTTGAATGTTAATTTATCATCGATTAAAAGGCCAAAAATTTTGATATCGTTTATAATTTTGATTTGGGTACCGCCCATTTCCATGCGTGGGGTTCCGCGTTTCAGCTTTTTCGTGACTACCATCGCATTGGTTTTCTGCGGTGCTTGTTTGCGAGGCCCCACTCACAGAAGCGGTTCAGTACCAGTGCCGTTTTCCCTTCTATTTCATGAGCGCTGAAGCCCAAAATGACCAGAACTTTATTGTCGGCGAATGCTTGGCAGTAGGTTCCACTGCTCACTATTTCATCGAGCAGGGGGTCTATAAGTGCGTTCCAAAAAGTTGGTCCGCTTATCCCTGTACGTAGTCCTTCTTTGTGGATGTCCAGTACTGTTCATCTGCGTACCTCGCATAAATCTTCTTGTCATTCAGGTAACTATCTACTATCCTGCGCAGATTCAGGGGGCATTCTTTCTCGATTAATCTGCATTTGATAGCGGGTCACCATGTGCTATCAAATGCTTCCTCTATATCAAGTGACACCACTAAATTTACCTTTTTGTTTTTCAGGCCATCTCGGATGTGCTGAACGAGGTTGTAAACCTTTGTAGGACGAATCCGAATTTTCGTTTGCCTTTATGGCGGTAAAAACATCCGCGCCCGGTGCCTTTTTAGAGTTGAAACTCTTGGCCGCTTGCATTAGTTCGTCTCTTGTAAAAGGGGGGTCTTCTCTCCCTCGTTTGTCTTCCACCGTACCTCGGTCAGCCCTCCGACGAGTCTCTTTGTGTAATTTGCTGTCCTTAGCTTTCAAATCCTGCGGGAAGAAGGTTTTTGCCAGAAGCTGGACGGAGACCCCCGGACTCAGGACGGTTCCGTTTTTTATTAGGGTCCTCATATATTTTTGAGGTCTTTCGTATGACTCTATATATACCGTCCCAAACGCTCTCCCGGTCCTGGGTCCCGCAGAACTCCTTCCAGTTTTGGGTGTGGGCCTTCATTGCTTCTAATAAATACGTTTCCTTTGCCCGCAGGTATTCGTCAACTACGTGTTCTCGTCTACGTGGTGCTGCGCAGGATATTCGCCGCTTTCTGGTCGTACCCCTCTCTTTTCAAGCGTTCCAACTTTTTATTCCACCAGGGTAGCTCGAACTTTGGATTACCGGCAAGAGGAGGGATCGATTCGCTGCACGCCACTTCGACACTGTTTGTGTATTTATTTATTGCGGCTTCTATTTCGGCTTGTGTGGTTATCTTTGCAATTTTCTCTTCTGTCAATTTAATTCCAACGAGTTTTCCCATTAGCAGATCAGAGGTTAGTACATGACCAAGGTATTTAAATTCGTGCACTCGGCTGATTGGTGTCCCATACAACCTGATTGTAGGCACTTTGCTAGGCAATGTCCTTCCCCTGACTCGAAGGACCTTGCATTCAGTTTTTTTTACATTGTAGGTCAGTCTATGACTGTGACCGTACTTTTTACATAGCAACTTTGCTGAGCCACACACAGAGGCACTCAGGCGAGGTTAAGCCGCCTTGTCTGACCCCACACTCCAACCTGTACGCCTCTAAATACGTATTTGCCCATCGCACTACGTTGATCTGGTTCATGTACCAAGATCTGAAAAGCGCGTTGACTTTTTTAGGAACAGCAGTGCTGTTCAGCTTTTGCCACAAGAGATCATAATTTACCAGGTTAAATGCCTTCGAGGGGTCAAGAAAACAAGCATAGACTTGGGTTTGTCTCACCGTATAGTATTTGACAGTTTGCTTTAAGCACAGTATGGCTGATTCCGTAGACAAGTTGCGTCTGAATCCGAATTGGTATCGTGTAACGATCTTATCGTTAAGCAAACTGTTAAACACCTTTGCTATAATGTCACTTATGTCGTCAGTTTTGTTTTTTAGAATTGGCACCACTACAGTCTTCGTTACAGCATTAGGTAATATATAAATAGGTGCGAATGGCCTAGACAAAGATTATAGAGTATCGCAAGCACTCTGTTGATATAAGGGCCCGCGTATTTCAGGTGCTCGTCCCTGAGTCATGGCCGGGAGACTTGCCCCTTGGCATAGATTTTATGACTTTATCAACTTCTTCTCTTCTTCAATGAAACGGACTTCAGCCTCCCGCTCAATTTTATTAATATCGACTAGACAGCGTTTGATTGTAATCTCACCTGTTGGTGTGATGTATCATCACATGTGTAAGATATACGCATGCCGATAAGAGGTAATTTAATTTTTATAGTTTCTAGAAAACAACGTACTGAAACATGTCTTGGTAAATGGGGTAGCAACCACCCCCCGCCAAAGCCTCTCATCAGGTAAGATTCAGGTTTACTAGAAAGTGCAATTTCCTACAATAGCCCTGTATTAGCTAAGCTAAGATAAATATTCTTAAGAATTTTTGTAGTTTAACGTAGTTCACTTTACATCTGAAATTATAAGGACCTTTCATATCTCCTACGAGTATGTAGTGGTTAAAAATATATTTTCACATGAGAAAATTTATTAAAAAAAAGAAAATCTAAAAGGAATAAAAAAACTTCAAGCTGCATAACGTAAGCGAATTCAAAAAAGAGACGACATACGAAATATGTTTATAAGAAACAACGTGCTTTGATTTATAACGAGCCGTGGAATAAAACACGGGCGGGGGTATGGTGCAAGTCACAAGAGATACAGAAGACATTAAATCATTTGCAATTTAAAGGACATTCATAGGACAAGACATGGTAGATGGCATCCCTTTATAAAAAAAATGTACAGTAATTAAAAAAGGTACAACTATTTCACATTTATTTAATGTATAGAAGCAATCTCTCCCACATACGCTTATAAATGTTGTAAATATGTAGGTTATCTTTTAGTGATTCCATAGTAAAAAAATCGTTATAAGTCAGATTCATTTGACAATACTAACTCTGTGGTGTAATTGTTAGTGTATTTATTTATAAATTTTACTGAGCGAAGATAATAATTGATGAGTCTTTACCAAAAATGAATATAAAATCGTACCCAATTTTTTTGATACATATTTCAATTGCGCAGTTAGTCGTATCACTTTTTCCTTTCAGATGAGTTCATCGCAACTGTTTTGAATTATTTATATAATATATTTTTATAAACAACTCTCTTATCAATAAGAATATTTTTTAAATATTTTGTTAATTTCGGTAATGTTATTGTATCTTATTCTAGTTAGAAAGCGTACTATCTGTTTAACGAAAGACAGTTTTAAATTACAAATAATGTAGTTATACAGATATATCAGTGAACCAAAGTTTGCTTTTTTTATATAAGCTGCCTATTTTGTAATTTGTTGTACATTATTGAGAAATCTATCTCTAATTTATCTATTAAGTGTAAACGTCGTAGTTGTATCTCTCAATAATCATTCGTCAGTAACTTGGTCCACACCAAGAATATTTCGAGTCACAAAACTGTAAGATTTATCCCCTAGCCCGGCTTCAAACTCATTAGGCGAGGAAAACCCGCGGGATCACATATACTCTCCTTTGTTTTTACAAGCTTTAACAACGCGCCACTGTATCAAAGTATCGCGAACTTTTCTCAAATCTGCGCTTAATGTCACGCTTTATCAACAAAACAAATTATAAAGTACACATACCGGCATATTTAGGGGAACACAAAAAAGTCCATAATTAAAAAAATGTGGTTTTATTTTAAAATCTACTTACTACAATTCTTTGGTTATTTAAAGTTTCATTTGTTTTAATTAAAATTAGATCACATTAAGAACACATTTTGCGAGTAAAGGCTGTTTGTAAAAAATAGTACATTTCCATATCCGCCATTCCCGCCGGCCACTCCATAACTGTGATATCCATATCATTAAGATATGCTTGAGTTACCCGAGCGGTATGCGACCGACCATTACTCTGCATAAAAACAAAATCTTGACCGATATATCGTACCGGGGCAAACGGTACGACATTTTCTTCTAAAATTCCCTCAGTTAATCATTACCAAGTCTGTGCGAGCTCATTATTGATCCACCACTGTATGCGAAAAGTTCAAAAATGCATCATTTTTCACAAATAGCCTTTACTCGCAAAATGTGTTCTTAATGCGATCTCCTTTTAATTAAAACAAATGAAACTTTAAATAACAAAAGAAGTGTAGTGAGTAGATTTTAAAAAATATTTTTTAAATTATACTTCTTTTTGTGTTCCGCTAAATATGCCGGTACGTTTATTATATATAAGAAAATCAAATCAAAATGCTTAATTCAAGGAGATTTTAACAGCTCATTTGTATTTTCAGTAATAGTTTGTAATATTATTAACAAAGTACGACGGTGATTTAAATAACAATTTAAAAGTTTCTTTGAGCCTTCTGATACGAACCCACATTTTTGTGGATTCTACTTGATAATATTTAAGTTTTAATTCAAATAATATCAAATCTAATTATCTATATTTAAGTAAGCTTTTACAGCCCCTTTAATAGTACAATATGCGAATGACATTGCCGACCGCGAGATAATTACAAATTTTGATGACGAAGCAAAATTAATCGCCAAATATTTGACATATTAAAGCAGCGCGTATTTATTTAGTCGGGAAGTAATGTGGCACGTTCGTCACTCAAAGTAGGAACTTTCGTTCCAGGTATGAAAAAAATATAGTTTTGTTTTCCACATATCATGTCCAATGTATAACAGATAATGAGTTAAAGTATGACTTAAAAGCTAAGGTTACAAGGGTCTCTTCCCGCTCATTTGAAAAGAATGCAATCCCAATTAATTACAGTCCCTTTTTGGTATATCATGATCATTACATTGATACAAACATTTATGATCCTTGTGATTAAAATTAAAATTGTTATTATTATTACTATACAATTTATGGTGAGGCAAGTAAACCATCTCTGTCGATTGATAGCCAAATGGATTGTCTGGCTGGCTTCGGTATCCAGCTATTCTATCACTCGATTACCAGCTATATTATTATCTCGATCTCTGTCTTTTTTCTTCAATTTTCCCAGATAGAATAAGTATCTCTAAATTATCTCTGGGCCTACGCACAATATGTACGGAGAATTGTAGTATGGTCTTTAAACATATCGCTGGAAGCCCTTGCGTAACCTTCAGAAATTCTAATATAGAGACATTCGTTCTGTGTGCAATCCAGGGGATAACATCCCTCTTCAAAAACGTCTCTCCGTCCTCCATTAATAGTGTATGTTTCATAACATAAAAAAAATCGAAAAATCCTAAGGTCCTGACCACGTCACAGTATATTAAATACAAGTACACGATACCGTCCGTAAGTTCAACTCAAGCAGGCGTCTTCATGAGTGTGACCAGCGCATTGGCATAATTGCCCTATTAAATGTTGCCAGCGACATCATAAACGTTTAAAATAGACGATTTTCCTAGAAATATTAAATTTTTAATAGCGTCCAAAGTAATATTTTCAAATGCAGTCACTTTAGTTGACAAAAGATCGGACAATAAAGTAAACTATTACAAGAAATGCCAACAAATGTGTGGCGTTCCGCCAACACACTCCATTTTCATCGGACGTGTTAACTACGCACGGGGCTATTAAAACCTTCGAGGCAATAAACTCCTTTGCAGTTATTATTTCCACAGCGCCTTTTTATGAAGTAGACGACCACTAGTATGCAAATGGACCACCGTTACTTCTTACTGCAACCGAGGATTATTTGTTGCTGAAATTAAAAACGCGAAAGCCAAAGAAGTGGGCGCAAAGAGAATAAAAGCGGCAATTTCACATTAAAAGATTTTTTTATTGCACTTTACTGTGATCTCACTTAATGTTAAGTGAGGAGACTGTCTAAAATGGTAGAGCGCTAACTTAATGCTGTCTACGTAATTGTTGGTATTGGAATATATTTTTTTCATATGTCGCCAATTGATGTTTAAGGAATCCAACCATTGACTTCTGCTTACGAAACAAGTCACCACTATTACAGGAAAAGAAAAAGTATGAATGACGCTTCTTACGTACTAATGGCATTAAGTTTCTTACGTGATGAAGTAAATATAAGACCACTAGTATGCAAATAGGCCACCGTTACTTCGGCAACCAAGTATTATTTGTTGTTAAAATTAAAACGCGAAACTGAAACGGAGCGGGGGCAGACAATTGTGATGTAAATTGCCGCGGCTCGCCACCTCCAGCCAAAAAAAGGGCGAAAATTCGACGCTTTCACGTAGGAATTTATAATACACTTTTTTATTTGGAGTTAAGTGTTGCTCGGTCGTAAAGAGCACGGCAAATGACGCAATATCAGGCCGCGGCGGCTGAGAAATGACGTTATTATTTATGTTAATTCCAAATGGCAAATGACGTCTTACGTGCTCACGACACCTTTCACCCCGCCCACGGCAGGGTTACCATTTGTTTTCTTGCATTTTATGATGAAACAAGGTTTTTCATGTGCTTTTCTCACGTTTACTTTATGAATCTTCTCTTATCGGTAATGTGAAAATCGGTTTTTTTAACGTTTCCGTTCGACTAATGCAAATCGCGTAACAGCGGACCACGAAGTGGACGTTAAAGTAAAAGACGTTTGGCAGAACAGCTAAGACCAATATGGCATAAGTTGTTCCCCTTGCAGCGTAGTTTATTTAAGAGCACAATATATTTTATTTAATTTTAAACTTATAACAAATGAAACCCAGAAGTCGGTAACTATTTGTATTTCACCAAGTATCTGGTGTACTAGTAGATATATAAGACCTAAGATATTTGAGATCAAAGTGAGAGGCGCTCCAAAGCAAGGAGTCTTTCAAAGCGAGCAGCAGTGCTCGGTAAACATCTGCACAAACCAATGAGGCCTGCAAAGTGTGCAGTCCTATAAAGCATGCAGCGCTGCAAAGTATGCAGCCCTGGAGAGCGAATCTCAACTTATTCGCAAGTCACCGCGGTAATTGTGGCACTTTACATAATGTCTATTTTAGTGTTGCGCGCATTTTTCCAAATACCGCCCTAATGAGTCGTGAAGGGCGCTGATGTCCCTAATGTAGAAGGTACCTCGACTCATTTGCCGCGCACGGCGAGAGATTTATGGTGGCGTTAAGTGAACTCGATCGCCTTTCCACTTTCACTCCAACAGCACTCCAGATCGGCAATTTAAATACTCCATTATGAATTCACAAATGCGTGAAATGTTTTAACCGAATGCTCGGCGAGCTCTTTGATATTTCGTTTTGTACCGTCTAAAAACCAAAATTAAAATCTATTTGTCAAAATATGAATATTATTTATAGCTGACAGGTGAGCTCTTGACTGTTCTATCACCTTATATGTGATGATACAGTCCAATGTCGAAACGTGTTAATATAATAAAACCTTTTGGTTTTTATAGTGTTGTACTGGAACTCAAAGCTTTTTGCTTCTAAGATGGTAACTAGCAACGACCGAAGCCTTAGATATATGAGACTGAAAAAATGCAATTTGGGCAACTTCAAGAACTTTAGTCAATCGTCATTTTGTGATACTATTTCGCTGTACGTCTCTTATGATGATATTAAATCTAAGAGAGCAGATTTAAAATCTAGGACAGTTCTTTCGCGCCTTTTATGAGGACAACACAAAAGGAGCTTAGTAGCTATCTTCTTAAACATCATCATTCCAATACTTTTCCACTCTAGTTTAAATAGAAGTTAGGACATCGGCTAGCGAAGCGAGTACTCGCTCCAATGGGCTAGAAAATCAATAATTTGACTAATTTAAAGATAACATATTACGATAAAGAAATGAAATAAAATATAAAAGTTTTTGAATCGTGTAGTTTTCCTAAAAATTTCCCTGTATAATAAATGAAAAATAAGGCAGTAATGTACAACATCCACAGTTGAGTTTGAAAGTTGACGCGTGAAAGAAGTGCGTCTGCCCCATAAATATCAGTTTGCTCGTCGTCCGAGTATGACGCGAATTGTAAATGCTCCATTTACCAACTTCGCCCGCTGTTGGATTTATGGCTTTCCACCACAAATCCTGCTCGTAAAGACACCTTGTTTTATCCTTCAAAGTTTAAACGAGATTATCTGTGTATGACTAGACCAGAGTTGCTAATGAACTTGGCACTTGAGAGAACTTTTACTGATATGGTTAACGATTGCAAACTAAAACATGATTTTAAAGTGAAACTTCTTATGGCACAATGGGAAAACTTTCGTTACGCGTTATGCGAGGAACGTTGGTTTAAGGTTGCCTGGAAGATATCATTCAGCAGTGACAAGGCTACTTCTTGAAGTCGTGTAGCTTTAATTGGAAGCAATGGGCTGAAGCCTTCCCTCGCCGTCGAAGGTGGCTTGGTGGCAGAAGTCGCACGTATGCACTTCATGCTTCACTCTATTGAATGGTACGTCCTCATAGTCGGTGTTATCCAGGACACTAGAGTCGAATGCAGCTAGGGAACCTCTAGCGATCGCACTCATGGATGAGGAGGAATCCGCTGGGTTTTAGTGGGTATAGTGCAATCCTTTATCTGTGAGTCCCACACTCCCGATTGGAAAAGCTTTCATCAGGATACGTAAATGTATTACCCAGCGCTAAAAAAAGCGTTGTGGGTCTATGCGTATTATGTATGTATGTAGCAGCCCATTAACGTCCCACTGCTGGATACAGGCCGCCTCACTTGTAAGAGAGAGGGTTTTTAGAGCATAGACCCACCATGCTGCTCCACTGCGGATTGGCAGGCATAGTACACAAGTGCACTCTCATAGTCCGATGTGACGGGAATGCGACACGACCGGAGAAAGATCAGGCGCAGGACCGACGGCTTAACGTGCTCTCCGAGGCACGGGAGTGAACTCGAACCCAGGACCTCATGTATGTAGTTGAACATGCTAACCACTAGACCAATGAGGCAGTTTACAATATGCTATTTCCTAAATCTAACCCTGGATTCTGCTAGCCAGAACTCGCATCATTGTGCCAGTGAAACGTGATGATACTATAGGCAAATATGGATATACGAGTTCTATAAAGTAGAAATATTTTCGGAATCCAACACAAAAAAATGTGTTCCAGTACGATGCTGTGTATCAACAATAATATTCGCAGGTAAGTAACTCTTACCACGTTCTGTCTTAGACCGCACCAACAGGCGAGATCACAGCAATAGAAGTACAGATAGACAATTATATTTGTATCAGTATTAATAGATGTATCAGCCATATCTGACGGTGCACAAGGTGTGTTCTGTGTTTACGCTAAATGATGTCGGGAAGGCCATAAAACTGTTGTAAACAGCCGGTTCCGCCCGCCTGCAGCCACCTGGCATCAGAGGCGACGTTGATTATTGTTTTAAGGTGGGAATACTATAAACTTGGACGTCTTGAAGATATTATTTCACACTAATATACTAAATGTGCCATAATTTTACGATTTTGCAGTGAATAACTAAAGACAGTTGTATATATATTAGTATATACAATTAAGCTATTAGAGTATATAATATACGTAGTCGTTTCGGAAAATGTATTCAACCTTCTATTTTTATTGTTTGAACAGCAAGGATGCCATATTTGATACCCGGATAAGTGAATCTTGAGAAATATTATTCAAATGTTAACCGAAATTTGGGCTTTTTTTGGTAAAAGGGGAAAAAACCTAGAAATGCAGCTTTATTGTAAAAAGATTTTCCAGGGCAATGTGTACTAGTTTACTTCATTAGTAACGAGTTCCATATTAAACGCACTTTATTATCACGTTCTGAATTTACTGTTAGAGTGAGTAAATGTAGGAAATTATATTTTCTCAAACGTTAGAACTTCAGATCTGTCTTCATCATTAGAAAAGGAATTTATGCACGGCGAGTAATTAAGAGAAAATATATTTCCCAAATGACTCAAATCCCGACTGTGTTTCTTAAAAGAGATAAATAATTAGAATTACACTGGAATTTGTCAAAATACAACTTTCAAAGGTTTTTCCAAAGCGATTATATTTTACTTATACAATCAAAGTAGAAACAAAGTGATTATACAAAGCAATATTATGGAAATTTTATCAGAAATCGAAGCTGTTTTTCGTTAAAGGGGAATTTTTATAATACCGTAATGTAACTTTTTTTCTAGTTGATACAAATGTATGTAACAAGTTTATTAATATGAACCTCAAACCAACATGTGTGTCCAAACATTTCCTTAAAAAATCTGAAAGTGAACAAGCGGCATCAACATAAATATTTATTGAGGACTTCGCGACCTTTTGCACTTTAGAAGAAAGTTTTCTAAAATAAACCTTAAACGAAAGCGTTAAGATTTAAAAGAGGTTATTTGGAACACGGTATGCAACATTGGGATAACCTGGACTTTGTTTATTTGTTTTGTTCCTTGAAAAATAACGTATTGCACAAAGATATCGTAGATTTTAAATATATCAGTGTTTAAGAATACATTCTTAACCCCACGTATTTCGTAGCAAACTGAGATTTCCTGTGGAACACACAGTTCAACCCGATATCTGGTCCAGGTTGTCGGCTGTGAGGCTCGATTCAATCTGCCACAAGTGTGGTGGCACTATAGATCCGCCTGGGAATCTCAGCATCATGTCTTGAAATCACTGGTCAGAGGGAACCTCTCTTTAGTGGGAATAGTAAACGCAATCCTTGCTTACAAGACAGGTACTTGATTCTTCTTCGAATAGGTTAATTTTCTGAAGGAGACATCAGAGAGGTTGAGGTGGAAAGTCGATGCTCCGCTGTTCTAACGGTGAATACCGAGAAGCTTAGACTTGTGCATCTTCTTCGCTCTCCATGAATCTTTGGAGCAAGGCGATTACATCTAGGGTGCCAGAGTGGATTGTGTAGGCAAGCCTCAGGTTCTTCGCCCAGGGATTCCGCAGGGTTTTAGTGGGTATTCTAACATGTCTGTGAGTCTCATAATAGCGAATTTTCCCAGATATTAAGTGAACTCCATTAACCATAGAATTTTTGAGGACCAACCACAAAGTCTGAAAAACAACTGCTAACATAACACGATGGTTACAGTGGATATGCACAAATATTGAATCAAGTAAAGAAAACTTTGTCTTATGAAACCGCTATGCAAATGAGACAGCTGATGCGAGCCATGGGCGCCGCCATTTTGACCTTGACTTCCCTACCAACCTTTTTAGGTTGCAACGTGGCTTTATTCTTGATAATGTTAGAATCACTTTAAAATTAATAATTTGCTCTGTCGGAAATCGAACTTGGGATGACTATAACAAGACGAGTACTGACGCCATTACATCGGCGAGGTTGTTTTGTTGTGTATTATTTATGAAACGGTTTGTCTTCAGGTGAACTCCACTTACACTAAGTGATTTCCCCGAACTTTGAAACTTCGTAATGCGGAAAACTTTGTAGGGAAACTTTTTTACGTATATTTTTTTGATGGTTTCGCTGCTGTAAAGATGGGCATACTCGCTTTACTTGTAAACCAGGTTCGGATATTAGTTGAGCAATTTAGCTTGTTTAAGTTAGTTCAGGTACCCTATTGCCATTACCGTTAAAAGGTACCTTTTGCCCAATTAGCTGGCTATCAGTTTTCATTAAAAAATATCGAGTCTACCCACGACTTCAGCTATATTTTCAAACTTTTATGGACTGAAGGAGGGCTTCCGTCGTTCATTTGTGCTCCTATAGTAGTTAAGGTGAAAGTACTTCTGAAAGTATTTAAATATATATCATTATTTTGAAATAGAATGGCAACCTAAGTTATGCAAATAAACGAAGGATTCCAATTCAGACACTGGCTACAAAAGTAAATGTTCTTGCATTGTTTTGGAAGGGGCCACACAAACAATGAAACGTGAAGGGTATTTTTTGCCCCCCACAGCCCCCGCTCCACTAGCCGTAAAACTTCAGATAGCGATGACAATCGTCAAGAAAAGTTATAAACAATTAGTGAGACAAGATTAACAATGAGAAATTGTCGCGGCGACATCGCCTCAAAAAACAAAACATGGCTAATTGCTTCTTCTTTTATTGCAAACACTTGAAATATTGCCGCGGCGTCATCGTATGGGACCCACGCGATTGTACTCCGGAGGACATTCCCATAACATCAGATACACAGATTACGCTTTATTTTATGGCAATCAACAGGATTTTTTGTACACGTTATATGTCAGTGACGTAACTTCGTCTGCTACACCTAAACGTAGAATTTGAATTAAAGTCTTCTATTTGATGCTTATATAAGTTACTCCACAGCACTGAATGAAATTACCATAAGGTACCGCGCTTCCATCTAACATCATTATTATTATTTATTTAACATTAATCACAAATGTATTATGAAGTTTGCCCGTTGGTTGCTGAAGATCTCTACACTAGGAAGCCTGTGACGTGGAGACCGTTGACATTAGCTACTGGTTTGTACTCGGACTGGGCTTAGTGTTCATCATCATCACTTAACATCCCGTTTAATTACAGTCAAGCGTTAATCTATCAGCAATGAAAAAGGATTACAACTTTTGAGGATACAATAGGTGACCTTATCGCTACTAAGCCAATTTTATTTGCAACCTTTTTACTCTCTTGCATATTGTCACTTGAATTTCGAAATTTGGTGGGCTATATCAATGACTTTAGTTCTCATACGAATTTCCTCATTCTTTTTTTGATTCTGTAGAGAAAAACCATTTATAGCATTGCCCGCTGAGTAACTCTTGAGCTTTCTTCTTATCAAGGTCTGATCTTCTTATTAAGGTCCCATCTCCTACTGGAGACCATGCTTAGGCTACTTGTACTACGCCTAAAACTGCGCGGATGAAGGATTTGATACTGATTTTAACCACGACCGTAGGTTTTTTCGCCAAGAAATACGCCTTCTTCTAGAGGGTAATTGTTCTTGTATAGAAGTTACAGTATTAATATTTGGTCCAGTATTACTCTTATAGAGCATTGTATGACCCAGGTATTGAAGCTTGCACATTTTTTTGTTAAGTATAACTGATGGCTATCATTTGGGCCACTCGTACTTTGCCTAAAACCGCGTCGAATAAGTATCTGGAGCTGAGTCTGAACCACGACCGCAGGTTTTTTCGGCAAGAGAGACGCCTTCTTTATTTTATTTTTAAAGTGCTAAATAAAAGTGTATCAATTTTCAAAATTCCCTTGACAATGGATACTGTAGCAGTATTTTACATCCATTAACCCATTGAATCTCGCTGTATTGTATTCGTTGACGAAGTTGTCTCTTATTCTTCTTATTCTCTTCCCAAATAGTAATAATTTCTTTTCACTCATTCTACAGCCTCTCTAGCCAGCTGATAGATTAAGGTTTTGCCTGTAATATTCACATGCGATGGATCCCATTGTAAAACTTTTTTATTGACTGTTTGTAGAAGGTATTTGTATAGAATCTTGTATATAGGAGTTACACTAATAATATTTGCAGTAGTTCGAAATAATTTTTTTTATAAAGCAGTATGAATCTATCCTATTTTATGTGTGATGTTGGGCTCCCTACATATTGTTGCCGATATCGCTTCTTGAAAAATGTTGGAGAAAACACCTCCCTTGTTGTGCTAATCCAGCGAGCAAGCAAAGGATTAGGGATGAATAATTCGCGGCCGCAAACAAGAAACAAACAATCACAAAAAAATGAAAGCCTTGAGATGGGAGGGGGGGATGAATGGGCCGCGGCTAATCGCTTTAATTAGATTGATGAAGGCGATTTGTATTGACTCGACTATTTTTTTAACCTATAAAAGAGACATTTTAACATCACATTTGGGGGGAAAACTTTTAATTGGGAACGCGTTAAACCTTTCCTTTCA
Organism: Elymnias hypermnestra; assembly: GCA_015832385.1. NCBI lineage: Eukaryota > Metazoa > Arthropoda > Insecta > Lepidoptera > Nymphalidae > Elymnias > Elymnias hypermnestra. Next base: position 781,448 of record JACTOM010000160.1, on the reverse strand, counting down.
GAGTGAATGTAAAGAAGGCTCTTTTACACGTTATTAAATTGTGGTTTTAATGTTTTTACGGTACCGGGCATTATGCGGGTGACACAGGGTAGAACGATTAGTAATATATGTACATACATATCATATGTCTATATTGATGAAGTTGTATTCACCAGTGTAAATATTTGCCCCGAGTCATTACGGGCTCCGTGTTAATATTCAATGTTTCCAGCATTGTTTGCCGCACCTTGCCCTTGTCTGCATTGGATAATTGCTCTTTACCGATCGAGATCGACATCAACATTTTCTCTAGGCACATATTAATAAAGTTAAACTGCTTATACTTTCGAAAACTATCTCAAAAGAAGAAGTATTTAATTATACAACGATCTCATAAGACGAAGAATTCTATGAATTTTATGTTACCTAGGCTACATTCTGTTTTCTATTGGCTGAATAAATGTTTTATTTATTTATTTCAAATGATAATATTGTCTAACATATCTACAACCTTACATCTCAACTTAAATTATACATATAAATAAAATTATAATGCTAATAGATTCTGTAAAATGAGAGGACAACGTTTAAAGACGTCGGTTAATAAACATAAAAAGAAAGCTAATTGAAAACTCGTAATATAATTTGGACGTCAAAAAGCTTTGGAGCAATTATTAGTTTAAAATTCATACATTAAATTAAAATAATATTAGGAAAGTTTAAAGGAATAATTTTGTTGTCAAATCTGTAACATACGCCTTTGCTGTGTGTGTGTTCAAACATTATTTCCGATGTATAGTTATGACATCAAACCTACAATAAACTCAGTCGGATGGCCTTTTATTTACCATCATTACAATGTCTATAATTGATTCTTTTAAGATTAGAGTAATCTTTCAAATTACAGTACGATTTTTCAATTAGCTTTTTCTTCTACAATGTCCTATATATCAAAATTTCATGAAAGTAATCCCGATGTCGACAGTCCAATGCCAATTCCCCCACAGGTTGGCTAATCTTGCCCGGTTATTGCCCAACTTGAGTCGTAACAGGGATAACTTCGCAAAGTGTTGAACAGGGCGAGAATGGGACATGATACTGGGTGTAGGCAGCCGTCCATCCCTATGTGTTGATATTGTTAAGATTTATTAATAAATTTTACGATATAACCATATATATTTAGTCACGATTTGAAATACGAAATCAAAATCACAATATTCTTCTTAAGGCTATTTTCATAACGCATCATGCGAAGTACTTATATGTAAGTTTAATTGTCTAATGGGTACAGTTCAGGTACTGTATTCAGTTACAGCTTACTGGGAAACGATTACGTAAAAATATCTATATATAAGGTGAATTTAAAATATGTTGTAGAATATAATAGAATATAAGTTTCACTTGCTCCACGTGGACACCGATGCATGCCTTTTATTTTAACTGTTGGTAATTGATGATATAGTCCAAGATGAAAGCACGCTAATATATTAAGAGATCGCAATAAGCATACGTTTGGATTGCAGAAAGACTTGTGCTGTCGTCTGCGGCGGATGATTATGTATGGGTGTCATTCGAAAGCTCAAAGTTATGCCGCGGGCGATGAGAAGGCCAAAGCTTGGAGTTTCTCTTCGCAATCAAATCAGAAATGAGAAGATCCGAAGAAGCAAAGTCACCGGCGTAGTCCTATGGATCGCTGTGCTGAAGTAGTAATAGGCAAGACTCATAATCCCACCGATGGACGTTGAGGCCCGAATGTGCTGGATTGTCGGCTCCGCACCAGACGGCGTAGTGTACTTTCATTAGGAATATAGTTCCGAAAAAACGAGTGCCAAAAGCTTCTTCAAATCTCAAGATGATATGTAAACATGGCGAATAGAGAATGTCACATTTTTCCAAAAGAAAAAAAAATAATACACTGGTTTTAAATGAGGGACAGGAGAGTGTCTACGACCTCTCGAACATATCGCAAGTAGGTTTATCTTTACAGGAAGAACCAGCATTAGAAGGTTCCTTTCTGTAATTCATTAGCGATATTTCGTTGTACCCGCACGATGTATGAATGAAATACTTTAAAGCATTGCAAAGAAAGTTTCGTTTTAAAAATGACAAACGGTGTAGTGGAGTAATGGTCCAAACAATATTTCTGGCATAAATTGATGACTCTTAGATTCATGATTTGGATATATAAATATCTATATTGTACAAATATCATACCTTTATACACAGCTATTTTCCCCCTTCTTCGTTTCCATATATAAAAAGGGAAGAGAAATACACAAGTGTATGTAAAAATGTATTTCTTCTGACATCTTAAATGTTACATCATGACGTTGCTAAACTGACTGACTCTCATAGTATTGAGTTGGTGAAGTGACTTGACTATTTCACCCTGTTGCAACATTTGATATATTTGTAAATACAAAAGGGTAAGTAAAAAAGCAATAACAAGATCCAAATAATAATGTTACTTATCTTTGGACTAGAAAGATGAAATAATCGTTTGACGTGCTCAGCAGACATACGAGTATATATAATAAAACAACGTAATTTTGCTGAAAGGTTGGTAACCAACCTAGTAGCCACGGCCGAAGCCTCCTACTATTCTAGATTCATACAAATTAGAAAATAACCTAAAGTTGCCGTGCTGGAAAGCTAATCCTGAGCCTTTGCTACCGAAATGAGTTAAATAAAATAAAAAATTCTTCACTGCTATTGGCTTTCACAGCGATTTGGGTAGAAATTATAGTTTTTTCAAAGGTCGTAGCTAATGCACAACAGATGAGGCAAATAACTATAATGGGTAAGTGGTGAGACCCCGTGGATTCTAGTTTAGAAAAGTCGCTCGTTAGAATCCTGAGTAGTGACTACTTTGTTTCTATATATAAAAAAACTGATGTGCTTCATTGTTCTCTCTAACCTATCGCTGCTTTGTAGTAAAGGAAAACCTTGCCTTTTATAGCTGCGCAATGCTTTTGCACACTCCAAATAGTTTGAAATGTGGGAGTCACTGACAAGGCAGAATACCCAGTAAAGAAACTTGCATATACTGGCATTGATTTTGGATTATGTGCAGCCAGCCAGCAGTGGAGCAGTGTCGTGGATATATGCATTAAAAATCCTCTCTTTTATTGAAGGAAGAGGCAAGTGCCTAGATGTGTCACTCAGATGGACTGTCACTTGCCTTTGCCACTGGTAATGACATTAAATAACAATTGAAAACCTGAGATTATTAGGGGATCCTTCGTGCCTTATTCCGAGAAGCACCCACAACATACTCAGTGCTCGCAATATGTACATCCTAGACATTGTAAGAGTGGCTATTGAAATTAGTTTCAACGTGTGGTTAGAGGTTGTATTTTGTCTGTGTGTGTCCTCTTAAATAAAGTACTTAGACGCTTGTTAACGCGAAGTTTATTAGAGACTGTGTAAGTTTGAATGTGGACATGAGTTGAGTTCGATTTAAGTTAAGGACAAAGTGGTGTCCGCTCGGGGCGATTTCTTCAACTTGGCTTGCATTTGGAACTTGTGTTTCGTGTTGGAAATTATCATGAAAATCCTTACTAACCTTCAATTAAAATGTTGCGTGAACTTTGTATCTCAGAGAAATAGAAACGCTGTACGTGTTTTGATTTAGAAACACGTGGAGGTGATGAAACTTCTATGCCTTACATTGTTTTAAATTCTATTTTATTCTCCACTACACATACGTCTACTATCAATACACGCCAACTCACATTACCTAACAATTTTTATTTCCTCCACTATTTAAATATACACAACTTGTGTTATAATAATAATTACTTGACTATTTTAATTTATACAATTTAGCACTACTTCTCTTAAAACAACTGCTTCACGAGACACAGCTCGAAAGACTATGTCATACAATTGATCTACTTCCGAAAAATTACCTCGTGTTTCATAACATTTCGTATTATTGTACAATGTTTTTGGTATTTTTAAGTGTTGCTACTATATTACTCAATGAGATTTTTCACTTTAGTAGTTTATGTTATTACTTTTTCAATTTGTTATACTGCCATCGGTTACCATCAGGTGAGATTACAGTCAGTGTGAAAAGGAAGCAATTTTCAACTATACAGTCCGCTACGAGTTAACTCCTTTTATATCCCCACTCTTCCCGCGACACGACACTGCCATTAACTGGTGACCGCACGCGACATCTCAACTGCTACAAAAGCCTCGCAAGTGTTTTATGGACACCTCGCCACTTGTTTATAACTTCACACCCTTTAAAAGTAAAAAGTGTTGACTTATCCCTTCACAATCTCATCGTTAACATGCTTTTAAAATTGACATATATTTTTTACTTAAATCGGATTTAATAAGCGGTCTTATTTAGCTTGGCCTTTTGTTTATTTAACTTTTTTATAATTACAGTAAAACTTGCCAAGGCACGGTACTTTTCGGTAGTAATCTGGTGAATGCGTGACACGAGCGTTGCCAAAAATGTGAGTGGGCGAGGTGAACGGAAGTTGAGAGGGAGATATAATTTAGTGAAGTGGAGAGAGAGACACGTTTTACACCAGTCGTGTGCAATAGATTTTTTTTTAGATTGATTAAATAGATTTCAAATTTAGGATATGAATTGAATAATATTTATCTAATATTTGGTACACACCCTTAGCTCTGATGCTAATACAATATTTTAATACCCCTTCTGTTCGGGTCTTAATCGATTAAATTCAAACTTGGGAAAATATTGATAAGTACCACAATTGTAGGAAATTAAATGCCGAAGCACATGGTCCGAAGGACCGAAGGATGTTGAGGGCCGAAGGTGCTTCTGTTTATCTAAGATTGCTGTTTTTGCATAACTAACTAAAGCAATGTGAAATGCTTAGTCGAGTGATCTATACGTCTGCTAATAAAATAGACGGATTATGTACTTCATAATCTCGATAATAAGGACACCAAACTTTTTTTTCTAGATTTTTGTTTCTAGATTATTATGTAAGTAAAAAAATTAAATAGCTGGAAAATAAGTAAAATAATCGATTTTACGCTGAAATCTATCAAAGCAAACAATAATTGTCGAAGTCTGATTGCATTCTATACAATTCAATCAATCATCGAAAAGTAACAACAGTATTAAAAATTAGAAAGTAAACCAAATATTACTCTCCGTTAATTCTTCAGAGTCTAATACCCAAGTTTTCATATTATTATAATTTGTATACTTTCGCTCTTTAATCTCCAATACCGAAGTAAATTCCGATACATTTGCTTTAATAAAGCCCGATATCCAATTTTAGCGTGGCTCGCAGCAAACATTGCTGAAATGGCTGTACCTGAGGCGATGAATCAATATCTTGGGCTAAAGTGAGCTGATCCCGGGATCTTCGATATATGCATATCGTCCGACGAACACTGCGGCGAAACATTACATATTTGGAAAGAATTATGAAAGCGGCTTAAGATCGTAATGATGATGATAAAATAAATGAAACCCTGTTGAATTTCTTGTAGGTTATTCTCAGAGCAAGGCGCGAAGGAACCCGTAATTAACTATCAATTTTAAGCTGTTCTCTAATATCAACATCGTTCATACCTTACATGATATTAGACGGTTCAAAAGAACTATAAAAGCTTTTTTCTTTTTCATTGGGGAATTCTTTCAAGCACAGAGTAAGTAAGTAAGAACCCTCTTCAATTATCAGTGAGGAGCCAGTTTCACATATGTCCTTGTCACATGAAGTTGCTTGAATATAAAAAAGTTTGAATTTAAATAATTTGATTTGGATTGTTTTCCATTGTCTCAAATGTTCTCGCCCGTGTCGGACGTAACATTAAAGACTTTCGGCGGTGCAGCCCAGGACGACAGCGTCCAAGGTTTACATCAACTGATCACGTTTATATTCTCATTCATTCGTACAAATTTTGAGAAGTTTCATTTGCTCCGTGGTTTCACAAAAGTACACAGTCCGGAGCCTTCGATCGGATGTCGCATTACAATGCGATGATGGTCGGTAAAGGAAGAGGCTATGGAATAATGCAAAACCTGAGATAGTTTTGGCAAAATATTCATAAGTACCTTTGACTCCTTTTGTAGGAAAATATTTTGAACTGTTTAATTATTCCCATTATTGGGAAGAAGGTAAACATTTAAGGGAGAGATTTTTATTGAATATTAATACATTTTGACTCCACATTGTTGCGAGGGCCACAGTGCGCGCTCCGTGGCGCCCGAGGCCAGTACCTAATTTGTATTGATTAAAAATATTCAGCATAGTTGCAAGCGCGGAATGCGTTCCTCCTATGCTTTATTACTACGGAGTGATTTTCTAAGAAACCCTGCTTCAGCTGCGCTATTTATAACAGAGCTTTATTGCTGTTCAACACAAATACAAAGGAAAATTAGATCGGATTTTTTAAAAAGCTATCATTTAATAGTAGATGTTTCTCGCGATGTTACTGAGTCATGATCTTACTTAGACACTTCGCTAATGGAATATGAATGCCGTATCTAGAGTCAGTCAATCTGGTCAATAGCTAGAGATCGTAGCCGATCGTTTTTCGCCTATATACCATGATTCTATCATAAGGTGCAGCCAGTTTTTATTAAAAACCGAAAAATCTGGAATAATGCAGACCATCAAAACATTGCCATGATAGAATCCATGTCGTTCCATTAATAGTTAAAAGCTGGATGATTGACTGACTACTGTAAGCCAATCAAGCTGTAAGGTGAGATCAGGTTGTTTGTGACAAGAACATGTTGAATTTAGTTGTCATTGTTTTTTTTTCTACAACAAATAACTTCAGAACGGCTAATCTCTTAAAACATTATATTTGCTAAATGTTGATTTGCTTTTTATTGGATAATTTTTTTTACAATTTCCACGTGAGTTGCAGCGCGCAGGATATAATTTAGTACCAATTGACATTTTAAAGCGCTTGCAGATTGCATTTAATTTGTGAGCACTAAAATATCCAGTATTTGGTATTGTTTAAATTACCCCATAAATACACGTAAACGTTCCCAACAAAGAGATGTCACAGAGCGACGCCGCCGGGCGATAAATTTGCACATACACACAAAATAACTTTCACGGCTGAAAATATCAAATGTAAAATGTAAATTTAACTACCTAATACGGGCTTAAGCTACAAAAGTGAGCTTTTAAAGCGTTGTTTATTTGAATTTTGAGTGGTGTTTTTATGTTCGTGTCGCTGCGAAGAAATAAAAACGTCTGCTCGCGCCGGCCGGTTTATGAATGGCCTATGAGCTGACGGGCATAGACTGAAACGACTGTGCAGATACGACACTCGTGGGTACATGGACATTTCGTTGGGAAATTAAGGGAGTTTAAGAGTAAAGAACCTCGGAATTCCAACGTAAACATAGCAATACCCCTAGTCAGCAATGACTAGGACACAAAATGGTTGCAGGATATTGTTATGTGCATAACATTTTGCTAGAAAATTTAGAGAATGCAGGAATGGAGAGCCTAAGAATACTAAATAAAACCTAGCAAAACCGCTCTTCAGCAATGAGTGTTGTACGTCTTTAAGAGACAAATTACCTCTTGAAATGATTTTTTATATATAAATGCTACAGGGTCAGCTATTACAAGCCACAGTGACCTTGATGGCCTCTTGATGGTGAAAAGTGTTCGAATTTTCACCTTACTACCACTCCCCTGCTGTATTGCGCCAAGCGATACATAAATAAAACGTTGATGCCATAGAAAAAAGTTTTACTTTTAAAAAATGTTGAATGGGGTGGGCTTAGTTCTTCTATCACCTTTTTTTAGTAAGGCAAAATGTATATAACAGTTTAAGATTTTCTTAAAAAGTTCTCGAATCTGGTGTTGTGTATCTGGTCAATTTCCTATACTATGCCAAGTGTCTCTTAGGTGGTGCTGCATCGCAGGCAGTTTGCTTGATATAATGCACGTCGCAGCCGTTATTGCTCCAACCTACTTATTTATAATTGTTACTGCCTCCACCAGTCTCTTGTGACCCTCGCCGCCTCCCTAGTCTTCAGCGACCCGGACAGTATCGGGCAAGTCGGGTGTGAACCGGCAGGCCAAGTTAAGCCGGTGGCTTTATGGCCAAGGGTAAGCTTTCCAGAGGAGCCAGTTAGGTCGGCACGGGCAATTTAGTTTTCTTTCATAGCGACTGTTAGTACGACCTTTATTGCATTTACCATGGCACTGTGGACTCTCCATTAATCATTGTAATGACCCGGTGTTGGATATAGACGCAATATATTTGACGCTATCTCTTGTCTTTAATAATTACTTGGAACGGAAGCCCGTTCTCCTTGAAGTCGCATTTTTATAGGCAAGTTTTAAGAAATAACGACGCAGTTGTGAAAAGGAAGGAAGCTATTGTCTTTTGTATTGTAGTTGTATTTCGTGAATGTAGTTAGCGAAGCTTGACAATGTCGTTACATGCGTTTATTACTTGATACATTTTTAGTGTTTTTAACTGCTGTCTCAACGGCTAACTATTTTACAATTTGTTACTTTTATTTTTTTATATTCAGGTTGAATTTTATGAATTTGTTCTATTATGCTAAGTTTGCTTTAAGTAACATCAATTATATACACAATGTCTTCTAATTCTTCATATGTCAATGTGTTAAATGTCAAATCGACCAAAATGCTGAACTAAGATAGACATAAGTACATTTTAACATATTGTGTTTTCTACCAAAAAAAAAGAAAAAAATTACGTTTCGATACGACGCTGTGTAGAAAAAATTTTGAGGTAAATTATCCAATGCGCTACCATTTTAAACAGCATTTTAAATTAAGATTACAGTTAAGATTAAGATTAAGTGCTAATGTGTTAACAATTTTAAAAATATATTATGTGACTTTTTAACTGAGGAAGTAACAAAAACGGCAGTAGATGTTTGTATGTCGTACCTCAGCGGGGTTTCTTAACACTATTGAGTCAGTGGGTGGCCTGTATCTATACTCAGCCAGTTTTATTAGTTTGCCTCTTTTTGTATAAATAGAATGATCACTCATATTTTTATCAATTCTTAAAATTCCTTCACATTTATTTATTTATTTATTGCACACCAACAAAATACACACTATATACATAATAAAAAATGTTACAAGCTTCTTAACTGAGTGGTATCTTACTTACTGATGAAAACTACGTGGAACAGATTAAGGCAACAGAATAGTAACAAAATAAACTAGGTTAATACAATTAATACGGTTAAAAAAAGTTATACCATAAGATAAAATAAAATTACAAGTTATACAATATAATTAAACATAAACGTTACTTTAGGGCTTATCAATTACTTAAAGATAATACTTTTTTCTTAAACATGACTTGGGAATCGTTAAAAATATCAATGTCATTGATTTTCCTTACAATTTCGCCATATGTTCTCATAATCCTGCTCAGTGGGGAGTTCTGGCCTAAATTTGAATGAGAAAACTTGCTGCAAAAAATGTTGCGTTTATTGACTCGTTCGTATTTCACGGGCGCTATTAGGTTGATACGAGACATCAAATCTGGACAATCCAATGTTCCATTTAAAAGTTTGTACATAAACATATTGTCTAGCATACGTCTTCGTTCAGAAAGTGTACTGATTTTAAAATATTTTAGCCCCTCTCTATAGCTTGGAATTTTTTTCGCTAGACCATATTTACAAGTAAGGTGCCGCAGGAATCGTTTTTGTACACTTTCCAATCTATATCTATATACATTCACATTATATTGCCAACAATTGAAAGCTTTCTCTCTGTGTAGATTCTTAGAACATTACAAGTAGATGCTACTAAAACGTACTAGATAGCGCAGAAATTGACTTCCAATTTCATATTACTTGTTCAATTTGTTGGGTTCACTTACAATTTTTTACACTTCTGAATTGAATTATTTATAAATAATAAGAGCTGGCATCTATTGAATTAGAGCAGTTTGTTATAGTAACGGTGTATAGGCCCCCTTTGTCCAATTTTGAAGTTTTTGAAAAATTAATGGACCAGGTACTGTTCATAATGTCGAATACAAACAAAAAATTAGTAGTATGTGGAGACTTTAACATTAATATCTTAGAATGTAGCTCTTCAAGCATGAAACTGTTAAANTATAAGAACCGCAAGATATTCCCTCCATCTCATGATCAGAGTTCTTTCGGCTTGTACTCTGACACTACGGACCTCATCGTAATCAGGCCGTTCTCCTCTATTCTTCGCGGCTTGTTTAGATTCATATACACCTGCGAGGATTATCGCCCGAAGCTCCGAAGGAGGGTCTCCCGCCAGAAGAGTTCCCGCCGTCCAATACACCGTACGATACTCCCGAATCGCTCTAGCCGCTATCACTCTCTGCGCACTTCGCAGAAGAGCTTTATTTCGAGTGCTTAGAGCATCCGCCCATACGGGTGCACCGTACAGTGCCATACTAGAGACTACTCCAGCATATAACCTCCTACAGGGCGACCCTGGACCTCCTACATTTGGCAACAACCGCCCCAGAGCGGAGGCTGCACCTATAAGTCGAGGCGTGAGCCAAGAGAAGTGCGCTCGAAAACTCCAACGCCCGTCCAACATTAAGCCCAGATATTTAATCTGAGCTTTCACCTCGACAATCGTATTCTACAAACACAATGTCGGTCCTCGTGGGGGGCCCTTCCGAGGACCATGGAAAAGCAAGGCCTGAGACTTGGTTATAGACACCTCCAAACTCAACATTTGAATTCTGTCCATGATCAACGCTCTCCCTACCTCTGCTAGTCGGGCTGCTTCCACAAAATTTCTTCCACGGGCCGTGACGAGGGTGTCGTCTGCATAGCATAGTACGCCCATCCCTCCTAGAAGTGGACACCGCAGGAGCCAATCAAAACCCACATTCCAATGAACAGGACCCAGCACTGACCCCTGCGGGACTCCACGTAACACCTGTCGCTGGAACAACCTTCTTCCGCTTTCCTTCTTCCTATCTTTCAGGAACGCCTCCAAGAGCCCCCTGAGATATGAAGGCACTCTATGGTATTTGAGTGCTTGCACTATCGTCTGATATGGGAGGCTATTGTAGGCGTTCGCTATGTCAAACGATACCGCCATGACCACCTCACCCCTTTCAATCGCTTCTTCTGTAAGGCTCCGCAGAGACATAATACTCTAAAAACACTGTGAGGTTTTATGAAACTACGATGCAAGTGAAAAAGCTAATGCAAGCTGCCTTTTTACTCTAATTCCGCAGCCGATTGTAATGCAAAATGCAATAGATGGATGAAAACATTTGAGGCGATAGAAAAAGATTCATTTTAATAAGGTATATCCCTCTATTTTTACAATGCTATAGTTTGGTTTTAAAAGAAGAGAATAACAAGTGTTCCTTTCATTTATTTTTTGTATTCGGTTGTAATTTCCCAAAAATAAGATAGGTGTCATTAACTTTTTTAAAGTTGCGCGTGTCAACTAGTTAATTATAAAGTTAACAGTATCCAATAACATATTATTGGCACCCATTTATCACATCGATATAATCTCGATATCTAAAGGGACCGCAATTAGTTCAAAGATCGGACCGGACTCCGATAAGACAAAACAATACTTAATGTTATAAAATTGCTCCACTGGGAAAGTCCAGATTTACAACATCTTCGTATCTTAATATATTTGACGAAATTTCACTTGAATGGTTGGACCAATGTCGTTAATTCTTTTTTGTTGCGTTTGTTACAGTCAGGAAAAGGTGCTCATAAAAAACCGATAAGAAAATCGCATGAAACATCAGAAATTTGTATGTAACAAAATGTAACCATCATAGTAACCTAATGCCGTTTTTAGAAATGTCAACGATTGACAGAATGCGCTCTGTGCATAAATATTTGACATATTAGAGACAGAGAGAACGCTTTTATAGTACATCACTAAAAACGTACAATAAGGAGACCTTATCGCTATTTAGCAATCTCTTCCAGGCAACCTATGTGTTAGAGATATTAACATATTTCTTCTCGTATTACATAATATATATCTTCTAATGAAGCGCTGCGACAATCGCTAAATATTTGCGACATGTCGTCTGTTCCCATGTCGGAATACCGACACAACTTTTCATATAATAACTATAAAATAAAACGAAGAATGTTGTGATTAGAATAAACACTGTGTTTCTGAATAATATGTTCTAACTATTATATTTATTAACTACAATGAGTCGAGTTTAATATTCGTAGTTAAGTCTTTAGAGTCAGCTAGTGTAAAAGAAAGTTTTGTTTGTTACACCATTTATAACTCAAGAACTATACGGGTTTTAATGAGCACTGATTTGATTTATCTGTCTCTGCCCCGAATAACTTCGGTCGTCGCTACTACCCAATCAGCAAGGAGGTGTTGCGAATCAAAACAATTTTATCTTAGACAGAATCATCACTTGCCAACAGATATACATCTAAGCGCCGACTTATCAGCAATGAAAAACTAATGAAGTAAAACTTTCGTAACCCTCTAGTCATGCATTAACCAGTTCCTAAGTTAAACGTACGTAAAGATTTGCTTAGACAAACAAGTCCAATTTGTCGCCCATATTTCCCATCAGCTGTTTCATTTGCATCGTGGTTTCATAATACCACACGATGTTTTTCTGAACCGTTTTAGTTTAAAATGTATAGATTTTTTTGTCAATTATTGTTATCATAATACAATAACCATATCCTTTGCAATGCGTAACAGTTACTTTTTAATTAGAATATGATTAGGAACTAAGTTTAAAAGGTCGTTAAGTTCGAAGCGTTTAACGAGGTGATGATAGAAAATTTTTATGATGCAACTAACTAACTGTCAATGCGCCTAATTTTTATGACGTCTAGTAATAAAATTTGTCAATTTTTTAGATCACAGGTTAAATATATTTATATACTAACATAATTGTATTACCTACGCAGTTCGTAATACCTTGGAAATGTGTGAAAACCTCTTCTTAGTAAGAATCGAAATTGTTAAAGGAATGCTATTGCTAAATTTTTAGTCAATTTGTTGAATAGTCCTGGAGAAGTCGCAGGAAGCGATGGTTTATCATTTATATACCTGTAATCTCGTAAGAATATGGAAAATTCCATTCTTAGTTGGCGTCAACGTCGCGAAAGGAATCTGAAGCAAATCGATCGACTAGTTTTGGAGTTCTCGCAAAAAGCGATCGTTTTCGCTTATATATGGAAAAACCCGTTCTTATTAAGCGTCTATGTTTCAAAAGAAGTAATTTTACCAAATTTCAAGTGAATCAGAATACAAGAAATAGTTCCAGATATTTCGCAGATTGCGATAGTTTTACGGGTATATACAAGTATTTGCCAAACACGAAAGCATATAGGGAAACCTGTTCTCAGTGAGCCTTAACGTCGAGAAAGGAAAGTGAATCGTGATGCATTAGAAATAACATTTAATAATCCCCGTATTCACACAAATAATATTGTATTGGTTTAGATGAAGAGCGATTGTTGTCCGCGTTGACATGTTACGGCGGATGGATAGCCTTTGATTTATTCGAAAACTAATTAAAATTTTTAGTGTGCATTTAACTGCTTCCTCCGGGATTGCTCGTAAAGGCTCACAGTTAACTTGTTGTGAACAAAATGGTGGCTGACATTTAGTGGCACTGCTATCACTAATTATCTTATACTCCAGAACTTATATAAATAAACAAATCATTAAATGGTACCTAAGATCGGGAACAGATACATTTTGTTACTGAACTAACATCCGGCATATTGGACTGTATTATATTTACGCTTTATTTTGTAGTGAAATTTAACTGTACTCACTTATAGTTTACTCAGATAAAAATACGACAAAGTACTTATAGATAAGATTAAATCTATATCAGTATATAAAGCCTAATAACGACTTTCACATTCATGACAAAATTTCCAAATCTATAAGTCCAATCGACATAAAATTTGGCAACTCCAGTATCAACGGAGACCTTCAATAAATACAGGTATCCCCATATACCCACGGGATCAGGGTCTGTAACTAAAAAATAAATAACAAGCATTGCTACCGTAATTGTTGCTGTCGTTACCATTCCTTTAGGTTTACCAAAACATAACAGATAGGAAAAAGAGTCTATACACTCACAGTAAATATAGTTTTCATCATATCTCCTTGGGATCGAGAACTACGCGAGTAATACCGTGGAAAACAGCTGGTGTGTATAAACGTATAAGGAACTAACTGCGATGTAAAGGAGTATCACTTAAAAATGAGACGCCTTTTATAGTTCTGCAACGTAATTTATTCAATAAACTCTTATTTCTTCTTTTTGGAGTCTTATTTGCTATAACACTCTCCAACGTGTTTTATATAAAGATTCGGTTTTGTCTCATGTTCGCATGCCAATATGCAGCCGCTGCCGTATGTTTGTCCATCCGAACCACACACTGGGTCATAAATCTTGGTACACAAACAGGCAGGTCTATCGTCAATTCGATGTGACTTCGCAAGAGCAGAGAATAGGACCAAGATTAAACCTGAAAGGCAAAAACCAAATGACTCGATAGCCCCTACGTATAAAGAAAAACAAATTATAAATTTGTTCATTAGACAGCCCAGTTTAAATATCCTGTTTACTTGGATTTTATACTTGTATGGATCAGAATGCTGGGCCACCAAAGGGGAGAATGAAAGGAAATTGCATGCAGCGGAGATGCGAATGTTGAGATGGATGTGTGAAGTGGCAAAATTAGATAAGATTAAGAATGAGTATATTAGAGGAACTGTGAAAGTAGCACCAGTGACCGAGAAGTTAAGGAGTGGACGGTTAGCCTGGTATGGACATGTAATGAGAAGGGAGGATAGCCATGTATGTAAGAGGGTCCTAAATATGATGGTAAGCGGCATGGCCGGGAGAGGGCGACCAAAAAAAGTGTGGATGAATTGTGTGAAAGAGGATATGTGTATAAAGGGTGTGAATGTAGAAATGACAGCGGATGGAGTGAAGTGGCGAAAGGAAACATGCTGTGCCGACCCCACCTAGTGGGATAAGGGCAAGAAAACAACAACTTGGATTTTATACTTGACACTTTATCCGTTACAATTCCGTATAATATTAACAATTATAGGACACTGCATTGGTTTAAAAAGCTATACATATCGAAGTGTTGGGTGATTGAAGAACAGACATCGAAATATCTAAAGAAATACCAAACCTCACGGTTATTAATGGTACAAAATGGTACTTGTTCTTAATACTTATCTACGTTGCGAAAGGAACATTTATTTTTAATTCCAAAAATACACCGTATTCCATACATACCGAAGTGGAAAATCATATTTTTTGGTTGTTCTGATAATGTCGCTGAGGAAACTGAAGGCGGCGTGTCAATTCATCTATATAATACTAGTATTAGTATGGTAAAGCTGAAAGGTTTGACTGTTTGTTTGTTTGAAGGCCCAAAAAGTACTGACGAATGCGATTCGCTATATAACATCACGTTACGAAGAATACTAGCGGAACATTAATGAAAAATGTTCCATAAACTGGTACTCCTTTTGAGAGTTTCCTTTGCGTGGGCTACGTAAACGGGTAAAGTTACGCAATAATCGTGTATGGTCAAATCGTCCTCTTGGAAAGCTCTTTGATTCATTATAATCTATTTGATCGTAACCAAATTCGTCCTCTCTTTAATTCTTATTCTCATATGGAAGACGAAAAGTCATTACAATCAGACGGTGTCGCGGAGAAGAACTAGTGCGGTATATGCAAAAATTGAAGCATGTTATTTACCACGTGATTTAAATAAAATTTTGCCGTGTCAAATGTTTAAATGGATTTCAGAAATCAGAATAAATAAGTTACATAATATACTAATACTGAGTCTTAGAATAACATTCATGACAAAATTTCTGAAACTATGGAACCGATGCTCTTAAAATTTGGTATAGCCACTCCTGTTCCAACGCAGATCCTCAGTAAAAACGGGGTTCCTCATTTTCCTACGAGGTTGGGATATATAATTGACTATTTTATTAAAAAAAAAAGTGAACGCACTTCATATAACTTAAGACATAAAAAATATTGCCGTAAATTCTAGTACGCTGCATAACATTAACATTGACATGGAAGGAAAACTACGTTTTACGTTTCAATAGCAAACGACGAAAAGTTAAAAAGAGGTCACCAAATAAATTTAAAAAAGAAGTCGTTCTATAATTTGAAGGACTACTTAGAAAAAAAAAGCGTGGGAATGAATGAATTGCTTTAATTGATATAGAATATCTTAAAAATGTAAATTATAATAATGATGAGAAAATAACGATAACACCCGACTCAGCTTTTTGTGTGCTCTTCTCAGAACAGGGTGCGAGGGCTTCACAATTCAAAAGTGCTGTGAAAGCCTACTTGAATAAAGATATTTTGAATTTGAATCATTGCTATGGCAACTGTTGCTGTCGTTACCATTCCTCAAGGTTTTCTTTGATACCAAAACATAACAGATCAGAAAAAGAGTCCATGCACTCACAATAAGTACGGTTTTCCTCACATGTTCTTGAGATCGAGAACTACGCGAGTAATATTGCGGAGAGCAGCTGGTCTGTATAAACATATAAGGAACTAACTGTAAGTCTAGTTGACGCGAAATGCCATATGCATTGAAGGAATATAGCAGGCAATGGAAGAAAGTATCATTTTAAAATAACACATCTTTCTATAGTTCTGCAACGGAATTTATTCACTAAATGAGGCTCCTTTTTCGCGTTGCGATGTATGGAAAGAGTTATTTGCTATCACACTCTCCAATGTGCTTTAAATGAAGATTCGGGGTTGTCTCTTGTTCGCATTCCAATATGCAGTCGCTGCTGTATGTGTGTCCATCCGAACCACACACAGGGTCATAAATCTTGGTACACAAACATGCAGGACTGTCTTGAATTCGATGTGACCTCGCAAGAGCAGACAATAGGACCAAGATCAAACCTGAAAGACAAAAAGCAATTGATTCGATAGCCCCCACGTATAAAGAACAACCAATTGTAAATTTGGTCATGATACCACCCAATTTATAAATCCCAAAGAGGATATTTGGATTTTACATTTCACTCTTTAAACGTTACAGTTCCGTATAATATTAACAATTATAGGACATTACTATGGTTTAAAAGGCTATACATATCAAAGTGTTGACTGCTTGAGGAACAGACCTTCAAATATCTAAAGATCCAAAGCACAGTTAATGGTACAAAATGGTACTTTTTCTTTAATACTTATCGACGTTGCGAAAGGAACATTTATTTCTTATTCCAAAAATATACCGTATGCTATACATACCGAAGTGGAAAATCATATTTTCTGGTTGTTCTGATAATGTCGCCGAGGAAACTGACCGCGGTTTGTCAAAACACCTATATATTACAAGTACTAGTATGATAACGCTGAAAGGTTTATCTGTTTGTTTGAAGAGCTAAAAAGAACTGGTTCGGATTGAAAGTTCGGATTTGCTGTTGGATACTCCATTTATCGAGGAACGCCATTTGCTATATGATATCACGTTACAAAGAATAGGAGTGGAACATCAATGAAAAATATTGCAAAAACTGGTATTCCATTTTGAGAGTTTCCTTTGCGTGCGCTGCGTAAACGGTTAAAGTTACGCAAGTATCGTGCATGGTCTAATCGTTCTTTTTAAAAGGTCTTTAACAGAGGTCCATTGTTTCATTATTATCTATTTTATCGTAACCAAATTCGTTCTCTCTTCAATTCTCTTTCTCATATAGAAGACGAACTGTCATTACACTCAGAGGATGTCGCAGAGAACAACTAGTGCGATATATGCAAAAATTGAAGCATGTAATTTATCACGTGATTCAAATGAAAATTTGCCGTGTCAAATGGTAAAATGGATTATAGAAATCCGAATAAATAAATAATATACTATATCTACAATACTAACTTCTGCCCGAGACTTTGTCTGCCATGACTTTAGAAAATATAATACAAATACAAAATAAAATAGCTGCTATACGAGTATGGTATACTAACAACAATTGCTGCGACAGCACCTGCTGCTGTAACCACTGCTGTTCATTGGTTTTCGGGTACTTGAGCAACAGGAATACAAACTTTTACATCTATCATTTGATCTGTATACTTGTTCTGGATGAAGGTATACAAAATTTCACTAGCTGCTATTAAGTTAATATCAGGTATACAGATAGACAACAATCAAAAATGCTAGAATTGATATCCATGAGTCATTAATAGAGGCAAAGTCTTTAAATAATATTAAAACAAAATAAGGCACACCTGTCTGTATTTTCCCGATAAATATCTAAAAAATATAACAAAATAATGCATTGTAAGATATTTCTCTTTTAAGGATTATTGAGTAAAGTAATGGAATGTCATACACTCGTATCTAGCTTTTAACGAAAACTTGTAACACCGTTTAAATAAAATTAATATCTTAGGAGTGATTGCATTTTAACCTTCTTATGGGCTGATATGGTAAAGGGTTATCACAAATTCTTAAGGATTTTAAGTATAAATACGGGTTTAATTTTACATCGCAATCCAACGCACATTCGTTGCTATATGTTTTTCCATCTGAACAACATATTGGTTTATACTCAAAAGTGCACACACAGTAAGAAGGATCGTGCAAACGACTTGACATCGCAATGGCAGAAAACAAAGCCAGGACAAAACCTAAAAAGAAAACAAATTTTAGAAAGAAGAGACTGCTGTAATTTTAAAGCTGCATATACTGAAGTTGCCTGATTGAGAAGCAAACGTCCAAACACAAACAAATTTATGGCGTGACAAAAGCCAACCTTGAAAAATACACATCTTGCATTTTTAACAACTCTTGAAGATTAACAGTACCTTAAGATATGCTGGAATTGCCGCTTTTAATATTATATCACACTAATTGTTGGTTTGGATATAACTTAGTCAAAGGTTTGTGGTAATGAGAAACTTTCAGATAAGTCCGTAACAAACCTGGGAGTTCCACAAGGTTTCACATTAGGATATATTCATCTCTGATCCTTATTTACATTAATGACCTTCCTTAATTTGTTGAGGACGATAATTTTGTTTGCTGATGATACTTCGCTATTATTTAAGATTAATAGACGACAAACAAATTATGGCGACCTAAAAACTCTCTCAATAAAGCAGTACAATGGTTTTAAGCTAATTAACAATAATTTATTACTCAACGGGATTAAACAAAATTGAATTTAAATTTATGTTAAACAAATGAAAACCATTGTTAAAATTAATAGAGAGAGAGGAGAATCTGATTACCGTAGAAGGGTTTTTTGAATCAACTTTAAAAGATGACATGATAGACACAGCTCAGACTTTTTCTTACAATGTCTCCGTCGTACATAATTGTTGCTTAACTTTAAGCGCACGCAACAGAACCTCTTAAAAGAGATACATTTTCCTCGTCTTACCAAAATTTTACATTGGTCCTTCCCCACTACTATTAGTGGTAATGTTATACTATATAGTCCAAAATCTTACCCAATAAATGGGCTATTCCAGACAAGAGACATTATTCCAAGTAGTTTACGACAATAGTGAGCTTAAACAGATAAACAAATTTCAGTCTTTCAGCTTTGTAATATTGCTATAGCTTTGGTGTAATCACATGTTCCTTCAATATTTAGCAATTATCAATAGAAAATTATCTGTATATATAGATGACACATTTATATATTACAGAAGACGTATAGAATATATTTTAACTTTCCTCAAATGTTTTCGTCTATATATCACATGACACATTAACGCCGCTGAATGAGGGTAAAATGAAACGCGATTGGCAGAGCAGCCAAGGCCAACAGTGCGACGTTCATGGCTCAAATCGGTTGTCCCACTCGCACCGGGATTTCAAAACACCGCACAATATATGTTTTTAAATGAATTTAATTTTAAATCAAACTTAGATGTAATAAATTAAGCGCATAAAATCTATACCTACCGATGTGGGAAATCATGTTTTCTGGTTCTACTGATAACGTCGCTGAGCAAACTGAAAGCGGTGTTTCAATACATCTATATATTACATGTGGAACAATATATTGTAAAGCTGAAGAGTTTGTTTGTATCGTTAAACGCGTAATCTCAGTAACTACTTTTTTATAATGAATACACGTTTTTATAATGAGGTCTCAGAAGATCTTCTAGAGATGACACTCAATGATTGCGACAGCTTTATTGACAGGAAAGTAATCGCGAAATCATGTTGTAATTAAAAAGAATGACAATAACCAGGTGCGAAATTTGTCCTGAATTTGAAGAAACTAAATTATTAAATTGTGATGATAGTGATGAAGCCTAAAAGCATATGATTTAAGTTTTTCTTTAATATCGTCATCAGTGAAAAGATTTGTCGTAATGAATTAAAGTGCTCTGAAAGTCTGTGTAAAAAAAAACATTTTGATTCGACATTCATTTTATGGTGTTTTTAATTTTTCTCAAAAAATAATAATTTTTACTTTACGGGGTCCAGGGGATCAGATAGTAATCGTCATCCCCACACGGCCCTTTGGATTTAATATATTTATCCGGTGCATCGAGAGAAACCATCGTAAACGACGTACGAACATGCTACCAATGATTTCCTACTTAACTCTTTAATCGGCTTGATCCGAGATAATGTCCTGCCAACATAATTTCGGCTACTGAAATTTCTCACAGATACTTGAAATATATAGCAACATCGTTTACATCGGAAGCACTGAGGACCATTCAATCCAGATTTCTAATACAGGTAGCCATAAACTTTTGAGGGTTTATATTGGCCCAAATGATTGGCGCCAATTGTCATCCTAATAATAAATGACTATTGGTTTTTAGAAACCGCTGATTTGCTGGAAGAGACTGGTAATAAATTTGGTTATATAGTTAACCTTTAAGTTTTTATATAAATAAAGATTTTTAACAGTAGTGGATCCTATACGCTTCCTTGGGGAACACCTGTTCGGACTTAGCACTACGATGAGAAGTAATTTCTGATACGACGTGTAACGCAACATACAGATAGAAAAATTTTACGGATACATGGATAGAATTGAAGTCGTATTAATAGCAAAATTTTACCGAAAATCTACACTTTTGTAAAGTAAAAAAGGAGTATAGATTACATTTGCAGCAATTTTTTTAAATTATTCAATTTTAATATCAACTTCAATTCCATATACCGTCTTATTTATACATACCGAAGTGCAAAATCATGCTTTCTTGTTGTCCTGATAAAAAGTAGATGAAACTGAAGGCAGAGTGTGTCAATACATTTATAAATTACATCTAGATTCATATTGCAATTCTGAAGACTGTCTGTTTGTCTGGCTGAACGAGCAAATCTTGTTAACTACTGGTTTGGAGTGAAAGTTTAAGAAGGCCAGAAGACCTATATAACGTCACGTTATGACCAATAGAATTGGAGAGTCAATAAAAATGTTTGGAAAACGCTGTAAAGTTACGCAACAATCCTGTATAAATTGTGTCCTAAACAGTTGTAGAGAAAAGTCGAATACCATTTGTCTATCTTTTGAGGTTTACTAAGTCAGTAGTAGTAAGTATATAACAAGTCTTAACATAAGTCAGGAACAGCTTCCTTGATCTTGGCGAGATCAGGTATATAATTTGATTGCGCAAATATCAATATTAGCTGGTGCCCACGACTTTGTCTGTAATTATATATGCATTACAGTTTGTTTGTTGGTGCGGCTGTATCTCACGAGTCATGAGATTTTATAATACGGAGATTAAACCGCTTGCAGAAACTAATGCGATATAATTGAAATATTATAACCGCATGAGTTTACTGTCTTTCGTCCCTGCAACATTGCAGTATAATTCTAATTTATTTTACTTAGGTTAGATCAAATCATTAATGCCCACGCATCTTTATCGTCTACAACACCCTTCAAATTATAAAACGATTTTGAAATTAGTTTACTTTCAATAAAAGTTTAGTATTTATCTAGCACGGCTTTTGTAGGTTTCATATAGGAATGTGTTCAACAACTGTTAAATGAATTGCTGATTTCATGTAGCCTTTTAAATTTATAACAAAGTCATCATGGCTTAATAAATACTCTTTAATGAATTCAAAAATTCTTATTCAGTTAGTTACAGCACTTTTGAATCGTCAAATGTCTGTTTTTATATTATTTCCAATGTACGACTAATGGAACTTTTATCATCCAAGTAATTCTTCAAACCACTTACTGATTTAAAGAGCATATATTAATCAGGCTCTGTAAATGAGTTTTCCTGCGTGGCAGAAGTCCTGCACCCAGCAGTGGGACAGGCCTCAACTTGTCTTCCTATAAGAAATATTGTGTACCCAATGCGTGTTGTCGCAATATGCGATTTGATCAGCGAGTGATTTATACACGAACAATCTCTAGCGATAGCTGTTGTGTTACCAATTGGGGAACATTGACATCTATGGAGAATATTCATTCATCTATTTTTATTTGTTTTTGCGTAAGGCACGTTATCGAATGAGACTGACCTGTCACGATTGGGTCACTCTAAAACAGTGCTCCAGTTCAAGGGGTAATTTATTTACAGTCAACGCGTCACTATTACATTTTAATTCATTGTTTAATAATATAAATATAATATAGAAACTACTGACAATATTGAGAATAATTTGTACACAATCATCCATACA
The DNA here is from genome assembly GCA_015832385.1 of Elymnias hypermnestra. Classification (NCBI taxonomy): domain Eukaryota; kingdom Metazoa; phylum Arthropoda; class Insecta; order Lepidoptera; family Nymphalidae; genus Elymnias; species Elymnias hypermnestra. The sequence continues at coordinate 758,821 of JACTOM010000160.1, read as the reverse complement.
TATTATAAAACAACGACTGTAGTTGCGTCTATCTGTACCAATAAATACAAAACCCACTGAACGGAGGTGATCTTTTCTTAGAGTAATCTATGTTGCTTTGCTGGTGTGTATACCCACTTTGCTTGTAGATGTCCTGGACTCGATTCCCGGTAAAGCAAAATTAGGTCATTGCATTTTCTTTGTCGGAGCTTGATCTAATGAAAAGCTTGGCGTTGCTAGTTACCGCCCTACTAGCAAAGACAAACCTCCAAGCATAAGACTTTAAGACATTTTCCTTATACCAAATTAGTGTGCTTCCACCTCTGACTGTATCATCATTATCCATCAGGTGAGATCTCAGTCAAGCACTAACCTGTATGCAATAAAGTAAAATTTATGAACTTCTGTAGGTCTTCTTGGTGCTGTGAGGCTTAGTAGTTGTAATTCAGCGCTGTTTCGAACAGTGAACAAAAAACCGCAATATCCTTTTGAATTTGTCTATTTCGTTAAGTCGCGAGTATAATTTTGAAAGAGTTACGAAATGGTTGTTTGAATTTGCCTATGATTTTCCAAAGAATATATTATAGTTGTGATCAGCCTTGTTGATTCACCAAAATCATAGTCTCTAAATAAGGTTGCTGTAAAACATTTAGTAGCAAAGTCCAGTCCGTGTGTTTAAGCACATTGTCCAGTAAGAAGTGCCCTCTGGGGAGTGTGACGGCCAGAGGCGAGGGAGACCACACTTTATCAGGCACCCGATCCGATACTGTGACCGCGGGATCATCTTACTAAGTTATTAACCGACTGGGAAAACTTCATTTGGCAATCGCGATCGTCGTATTGGGTGCGTTACGTACGCAAAGTTGTGCCATGTCAGGGAGTGGACGAATTTCTTTAATCCAAATAAAAGAAATTATAATTACATTGATGAATATAAAAACGAGAATCTGATTGTCTTATGGGTTTCTTTTAAGAACAGGGCGCGACATAAACACTTTCAACTTTAGATTTTCAGTCGTCGTAATAATATCATCAGTCATGTATTGCAAATAGTATGAAAACAGTATTTGACTATTCAAGAGTGTTGTAACTAATTGAATAAAGCCATGATGGCTTTACGATAAATGTAATAGGCTACATAAAATCAGAAGTTATTTTAAAGGGAACTGTACACATTTCTATAACAAACTGTCAGAAAATAAATATAAAACCTCTATTGAAACAATGCTAATTGAATGGGTTTTTTAGACGATTAAAAAGCGAGGGAGTGAATGTATTGCTCTAGCCTAAGTGAAATAAGGTACAATTATACTGCAATGTTGCATGAATAATGCTATTAAACTCATGCGGTTATAATTTTTCAATTGTATGCTTCAATTATATCGCACTAGGTTCTGCACGGTGCTTCGTCTCCTTATTATTAAATCTTATGATTCTGAGATACTCACACACTAACCAAGGCCCTATACTTTTATTCTGATATTCTTCCTAAAGTAAAATATTTGATTCGCAGTAAATGGAAATCAAATTTTGAGGAAAGACCACGGAGAGCGAACCTCTGCAAGTACCCTGGTTTGGACATGCTACCTTAAGAAGAAACCACACTAAGGTAGCTTTCAAGTTACGGTCCGGGCATTATTCCGCTAATATATATGCCTATTTGATTAAAACTCTATGCGGTCCATTAGAAGTACAGCACCTTCTTCTAGAGTGCATCAGGTAATTAGGAACGAAAGACAGACTGATAAACCACTATGGTCTAAGTTGTTTTGATGTTGGCCTATTGCAGAGCATTCTGTGTAGTCCAAGGTCAGAAATAGCTGTAGAATTTTATAATATGACAGTAGCGTGTTATAAGTGATTTATATTAAAGCGAAATTAGGATGGGGCCCGACCTGTCTTATCGACGCCTAATATGCTATAGATTAAAAAAGTCCCTAACATTTGTTAATATTGGTGTAATGTAGACAAAATCGCGGGCACCAGCTAGTAATCAATGGCACAATCACATTATATATAACCTAACCTCGCCAATATCAACGAAGTTGTTCCTAATTTATCAAAAACTGTACATAAAAGTCATAATTACCATAAAATGTGTTTTAGTAGTTAGCCTTAAAAGGTGACACATGGCGTCAGACGTAACCAGTAGGTAACGAGATTAGCTCGTTCAATTATACAAACAGACAAACTCTTCAGCTCTACAATGTGAATCCATACAGTATATAAATGTATTGACACACTCCGCTTTCAGTTCCCTCTACTTTTAATTAGGAAAACAAGAAAGCATGATTTTCCGCTTTGGTATGTACAAATCTGACGGTGTATTGAATTTAACAAGGGGTTGAAATTAAATAGTTTTAAAAATTGCTGCGGTTGATTATTTGGGAAATGTTACTATAAATTCGACTCATTCTATCTACGTATTCTCAAAATTGTATTACCTGCGTTACATTTCGTATCGACTGTCGTAATCTCATCGTAGCTCGAAGTCCGGGCAGGTGTTTCTCAAGCAGGCGTATAGGATCCACTACTGTTTGAAATCTTCACAAATATGATAACTCAAAGATTAACTTCTCCCTATCACATGCATGTTGTGTCCAATTTATTAACCAGTTTATTTTTTTTTTATTTTTTTTTTATTGCTGACAGATTAGCGCTTGACTGTGATCTCACCTGATGGTAAGTGATGATACAGTCTAAGATTGAAGCGCGCTAATCTGTTAAGAGGCGATATACCCCTTATGGTTTCTACACAGCATCGTACCGGAACACAAATCTCTTTGTTTGGCGGTACGTTTTTGCTGGTCTATTATTCTAGCAAATCAAAGGTTTCTAAAAACCAATATGATTTATGTTAAGGATAACAATTGGCGCCAATCAATTGGGCCGAAATAAATCCTCAAAAGTCTCTGGCTTTGATTTGAAGGATTGATTGAAGTTCTCTACATCGTTTTCGATGGCTTCTTTCAATGCCCACGAAACTTAAGAACAGTCCAATGTACAATATCGACGATTTCTACGTACTAACAGTCATTAATGTGATTGGGTATTTCAATATTGCCAATGTTAACTAAGCCCAAATATTTTTTTTCTTTTTTCAGGCTTAATCTTGGTCCTATTTTCTTCTTTTGCGATGTCATGTCTGTGTCCTGTGATCCTTAGTCCGGTTTGTGGCTCAGATGGGCAGACGTACAGCAGCGAATGTGTGTTGAGATGCCGAAACATGTTAAACCCGGATATATATATAAAATTCAAAGGGCGGTGCGGGGATGGCGATTAATATCTGCTGCCCCAAAAATAAAATTTATTGAGAAAATTAAAAATTAATTTTAATCAGATTTTCACAGCACATTGAATCATCAGTTCAGTTCATTTTGTCAAATCATTTCAATGTATAACTTGATGATGATATTAAAGAACAGCTTAAATCATGAAATTGCAAGATTTAGTTCGCACTCTTTTTCTTGCCTGATCCTAAGGAAATTTCGTATAGTGCAAGAACAATACAGTATATAGTCTAACAGGATACAGTATAGCTAAGAATAAATGTAAAAGTTTGTATATCTGTTGCTCAACTACACAAAACTCAATGAATAGCAGTGGCTCCAGCGGCAGGCGCTATAGCAGCAATTGTTCGTTTGCAAGATGCACCTGCAAGACCTTATAATTGTACTAGCAATGCCCCGCGGTTTCACCAACTAATATACCGATCTCGTGACAGTGGAAACTGTACTTAGTGGGACATTTATTATTGTCAACTTAAAAGTTTTTTCACTTACTTTTTAATGACTTCCTTTCAGGCTATTAGATACACACTTACATTCGTAATCTTATCACTATACGGACTTTACTTTACAATGAATATATATCTAACTAATACATTTTTAAAATAGTAACATCATTTACGTGAAATGTCCGATATTAGTCAATTTAAAATTCTCTTAAATTTAATACTGCTGTGTGGAAACCGTAAGGGGTATATCGCCTCTTGACAGAATAGCGTGCTTCCATCTTAGACTGTATCATCACTTACCATCAGGAGTATCGATTAGGAGAGTTATTATTTTTCGAGTGGGGAGTTTCTTATACAAAGGGGTATAATTGATGGTAGCGCAACAGAGCGAGATTCATGATATTTATTGCAATCAATGTATCGTCAATATATCACATGACAAATTACTGCCGGCCGCGGAGTGGGGGTAAAGCAGAAGGTGCTGGATAGCCGTGGCCAACATAACGGCGCCCATTGTTAATAATTAACTAACATTTTGTGACGGGAAGGCCGAATTAACATAAGGAACAATTTCCAGGAGTGGTATTCTTTTCTAATATTCGTTAACGACTAACTCTCCAATTACCCACAATTGCCAAAAAAACCTAACTAGTGTTCGCGCCAATTGGTGCAACCATTTAAAATAAGTCAATGCACCATCTTATTACACATTACACAGATACCTCCATAATACTCAATTGACAATGTTATTTTAAAATATAATCGCAACAACACTGCTAATTCGTCAATAGTTAACTACATAGGTACATAGCGTCACATTTCATCTCCTTCGCTTCTTTCATTCTCATTAAACCTTTCATACAACTTCGTCGGTTTAGAGTACTCTTGACCTGGTCCTTATTTAAAACACCCTGGATTTGGTCCAGAAACGTTCGCCTTGGTCTTCCCCTACCAACTTTCCCATTCATTTTTGACTCATCNCGCCCATTGTTAATAATTAACTAACATTTTGTGACGGGAAGGCCGAATTAACATAAGGAACAATTTCCAGGAGTGGTATTCTTTTCTAATATTCGTTAACGACGAACTCTCCAATTACCCACCCCACAAAAAACCTAACTAGTGTTCGCGCCAATTGGTGCAACCATTTAAAATAAGTCAATGCACCATCTTATTACACATTACACAGGTACCTCCACAATACTCAAATGACAATGTTATTTTAAAATATAATCGCAGCAACACTGCTGCTTCGTCAATAGTTAATTACATACGTACATAGCGTCACGCTTCGTTCCCTTCGGGGTAGACCACGTTCTTCCACTTGCCACGATCCTTGCATATCTCCTTCGCTTCTTTCATTCTCATTAAACCTTTCATGCAACTTCGTCGGTTTAGAGTACTCTTGACCTGGTCCTTATTTAAAACACCCTGGATTTGGTTCAAAAACGTTCGCCTTGGTCTTCCCCTACCAACTTTCCCATTCACTTTTGACTCATCAATCCTTTCTGTCAGTCTCCTTTCATTCATTCTCTCTACGTGCCCAAACTGTCTAAGCATACCTTACTCAATTTTAGTCACTGCATCTTCTTTTATACCATTAATAGTTAATTGACAATCTCAAATAATAATATAACCCTAACACTTGGTTTTACCAAACTACACAATATGATTTATGGTAGAACATGCCTGGCGAGCTTTGTATGAAATGTTTCGCGACAAAGACTAACGCGAGCGAAGTCGAGTGTAAAGCTATTTTCATAGCGATAGGCGAATTGCAATTGTCCCGGGGTTGCTATCGCCCCGTCTCTAATTAACCGTTAACGGTCAGTTTTATTGCAGTTTTGGGTTATCGCGGCTCAAGTTCAAATTGACCGCCATATGTCCAAAGTTTAGAGTTGCGTAAGAATTTATAGTTCAGACCACCCCCAGTTATCTGAGATTTAAACGAGATTGGTATATTGTTACTCGAATGGGACCAAAACCCGTAAACCACCCTATTTCCACATCTATTAATTGAAGCAATATGTAAAAAGTGCTTGCCTCACACATAAAGCGGATTATATAATTTGAGAATTGATTGTAAACAAAGGACTTCTCAGAATAGGACGTGAAGAAACCCTTGCACGTTTAGTGATTCTAAATCATTCTGCAATATCACGTCAATACTTCTAAAAAAATAGTTTTGAACATGAATATTTCAATGACAAATACACTTGGATTTGTATCTTTCAAGAGAGTCCTCAGCCGCGTTTGTATGTGTTTAGTCGCGATAAACTCAAAAATTACTACAGTTTTTCTTGTAGTTTACTCCAACAAGTAGAGTGATTCTTACTTTATAACGTTATTTAATATTTCAAGACCCGTCAAAATAATTTCCGCCGATTAATCGAAAAAACTGCAAAACCACAATATATTTTTGATCTACGTACTGTATATTTTTTATGTGTTTAATGAAAACATGCAATTTTATTAATTCATGTATAGAAGGATAACATAACTGTTGTTATTTGAATGAATGGAAGGTCTTAGTATAATATAATATTGATTTTTTTGTTCGTTCTGTCCATTGTTATGTATAAAACAACGCCCGTTCAATATCACCAGTCGTTGAATCCGGGACCGACAGAAATCATGCAAATAGCCTCGCAGAATGAAGTCGTCGCAGTTAAAAAAAGCTTTATAATAATAAAAAAGGTATGCCCGCCTTGGTGAGTATTTTCCTCTTAATTTAATCAAATCGTGGAGTGCCGTGCGTTTTTTTTCTGAGTCATTTATTTTTAATTTAGAGGGTCTCGGTGTGAGATTGGAATCAAAGCATTGTTTTGTTAAGAATTATTAGAAATTAAACGACGTGAGAAGCTTTGATTTAAATAAAACAATGATTGTGTTACAAAAACAATTATTTTAGCATTAAGGCTGCATTAAGAAATATTAAAAAAAAATCAAAGATAAGAAACATATAAACGTTTTAAGTAAGATAAAGGTTAGAGAAAGTAGAAGTAAAGTAAACATAGTATCTATATACTATTCGTGGGAGCGACGAGAGAAATGTGTCGACGACGCATCATCAAAGTGAGTGGGAAGAGAGGCGACGTGGCGACGTTTCGTCACGACATGCGCCAGTTTCACATCAAAAGTAAAGATGACATTTCTATTAATTGGCTTACAAGGCTAGATCATAGATATATATACGCCATATTTAACTACAAAATAGGTCACCATGACTTCCATAAAACATCATGTCTTTGAGTTCCCACTCGCTGGCCTTTGAGCGAGCCTGGAAAGCTTGCCACCACGGATGTTTATTCAGCTCCTCCCCCTGTAATGCACTAGTGTGCCAGAGGTGCCAAAGTGAAATGCCTCAACGAACCACTGGACCATCCACGAGTAATAACGGCTCCACTGGGTTTTAATGAGTATTCTGGTACTACCGGTGAGTCTCGTACTCCGGTCTGACCCTCAGAGGAGGTGCTTAAATACATTTCCCAGCGAGAAAAAACGTCGTTAAATGTTCTTGAAGAAATGGATTTTGAATTTATTGTATGCAGTGATCAGTAGTGATCAGGTAGGATGTGTCGGCGAAATTTGGAGACGATGAGTAAATTAGCCAGAATTTGGAAAGACAGGAAAGACTCAAGTGTCATAAAAATGAGTGTTACCAAAACTTGGGCGTGCTTAGGTATTCTCAATCTTTATATACGGCTTTGAATCATTCCACCTGAGAAGTTGACCGAAAAAAGTTACGAGACTTTTCAGATGGGGTGTTAGAGAATGCTGCCAATACCGTGGATAGCTAAAAGGACAAATAGATCCATCACATCCACCACCTGCTGCCAATGAGTACTCAACTATTTCGGTCATATCGCTCGAAGACAGCCAGCTAACCTGGAGAAGAGAAGAGAAAAGTTGAAAGAAAAAGATCAACGGGTCGCCCACCTACCAGTTGGCAAGACCGAAATAAAGTATATAACGAGACTCGCGCTTCCAACAACCCTTAAAGAAGAAGGGGATAGAGAGAAATGGAACCAGGTCGTCGATGCACCTTCAGCAAAAAATAAACGGAAGAGATGATGATGTGTGCTTATAAACGTTGTTTTTTTTAACAAATGGGGTGAGAAATATATTGTTCGTTGTTTACCCAGAAGTTTAATATACATATACGTGAGTGGCAAAACATTATCAGTATGCTGAGTCACGTCGGGTGTTTTTTGTAAGCTTCTGCAACTACACACTATAATCCTGTCGGGATAAGCCGAATTGATAACCATCGTGGTGTCCGTCCGTCAGCTTCCGACACACGGCGGGGGGCGAAAAAACACCTACCCTATATTTGTTTACTTTATACGCTGATTACACGAAAAAAGAAGCAATCTTAAAGAAAAGCGACAGCTTTTCCTTACAAACAGGGAAATTCGGGAAACGAACATATTTTTTTAAATACCCGTAGGAATGTGAAGCATTATTGTCTACCTACTGAAACGTTTGGATAGCTTTCAAGATTTCATGATAGATAAGTGACCGAGTTGAGAGAACTAAAACCACTTTGTCTTTCTAAATCTGTTTCTTAATAACTAACGTACCAACAACATTCAATTATTTAATGTATATACCGAAGAGACTTCATTTCTAGTTTTTTCTAAATGAATTTAAAATTTTATAAACCGATTTTCATAAAGCTTTCAATGACTAATATAATTTTACTATTTTTTTTTATTGCGTTCCTCTGAAGTCTGTTGCAATATGTTACCTTTTTATAAGTATTTATAATTTCTTTTACCTCACAAAAATGATTGCAGAAACGAGTTCCTTCTAAATTGATATTTACAGATATGCTCACGATAATATTATGTATATCCTCTGGCCTTCGCCATGGACGCACATTCATAGACTTTGCAAACAACACGTGATCGCTCTGCTCCTTTATGGATGATAGAAAAATGTCTCTGGATATAAAATATACGAAGGTACTAGATAAACCAGACAATGCTGTACTGTAGCGAATTGTGATATTAGTTACACACCCTATTAGCCCAATATTAATAGCATAAAATTGATAATAATGTTACGCATTTATAAAATTTGACACACATAAGAAAAATTTGCGTTAATATAAAATTTATAGTCGATATTTTTTATTGTTATCAGAAAAAAGATTTCAAGGTTTTACACATTGAAACCTTCTTTCTGATAACGATCGGACAATATAGAAATATACTGTAATCATCGGTATCAGGTTTCAATTACAGTGTTTTAATAGACTATTTTTTGGTGATAAAATGAATATATCTTCATCAAATCAAGTAATACTTGCGTCATCCGCTAACGAGCTTCAGGAGATGCTAAATATTATGAATGAAGCTTTGAAAAGGGAAAGACTATAAGTGAATGTAAACAAAACGAAAGTTCTGCTTTTTGAACGAGATGAATCTATGATGAATGGCAATATTTTAATAGATGGGGAACAAGTGGAAGAGGTGAAAGAATTTGTATACTTGGGATCTAAATTTACAAAAGATGGAACATGTGAAAGTGATATCGAAAGGAGAGTGAATGCAGGGAATATGGTAAATGGTGCTCTGCATGCTTTTATGAATAGCCAGATGGTGTCTCAAAGGGCTAGACTGGCAGTGCATGCTGGAGTGTTGGTGCCAACACTTATGTATGGTAGTGAAAGTTGGGTATGGCAGAAGAATCACAAAAGTAAAATAAATGCGGTAGAGATGAGAGCGTTGAGAAGCATGAGTGGATTAAAACTGAGTGACAGAGTGAGAAATAGTGTGATAAGAGAACGTTGTGGTATAAAAGAAGACGTAGTGACTAAAATTGAAAAAGGTATGCTTAGATGGTTTGGGCATGTAGAGAGAATGAATGAAAGGAGACTGACAAAAAGGATTTATGAGTCAAGAGTGAATGCGAAAGTTGGAAGGGGAAGACCGAGGCGAACGTTCCTGGACCAAATCCAGGACATTTTAAATAACGGCCAGGTCAAGAGTACTCTAAACCGACGAACTTGTATGAAAGGTTTAATGAGATTGAAAGAAGCGAAGGAGATATGCAAGGATCGTGGCAAGTGGAAGGATGTTGTCTCTGCCTACCCCTATGGGAATGAGGCGTGATGCTATGTATGTGTATGTATGTAAAATGAATATAGTGAAATATACCTCAAATATAGATATCGTTGCTTATTGCAGGTAGGAAGTATAAAAGAGGATTTGTTTTGTTACATCTCAAACGGGTTAAGCAGCGGTAAAATCTCCCAGACGGCTTCATTTGTCCGATACTTCGACCAATTCTCGTAATATTTAAAGCAATTAAAATAAAACCTTAAGAAATAAAATACGTAACTTTTCCTCGTGAGTCACTCTATCTACTGGAAGAAATGAAATAAAAGTCCGTGCAGTAGTTTTTGACTTTATCGGGAATAGAGAGACAGGCGTGGCTGCGGACTTTGTTCCATAATATGTATGGATATTTTCAACCAAATCATGTTAACTTTCGCCAGTAATATGACTGAAAGGTATATCGTTTGTAAATAACACTAGCTGGTGCCTACAAGTAACAAAACTTGAAGTCTCCGGCGAGCAGTTCCCGTTTCTTAGTGCTAACTCAATTAGGCGCGACAGGTCCGCCCGCGATAAATGCGTTCTGCTAACTAAACTGCGCAAGTTATAGGAGACAGCGTTTTAAAATCGTCACAGATTGTCTTTACACTTCATTACTAATGCAGTCTGTGGCTCTAAGTAATAGAGCATTAGCTTTACCACCGGAAGTCCTACAACTCATCTTGATAAAAAGGATTTTGGAAAAGGAGACGCTTCTAGTTGAACCCTTTAAGAGTTTAGAGTTTTTTCAATTTCTATTTTTCAATCATGAAGTTATTCAATTATTTTAATTGACAACCTGTGCCATCGAGACGTAGAGACGAGTTTAAAGATAGATACTGAAAATTCACACCGCGTCACTCGTTTTGTTATATATAAAAAGAGGTTTCATACATTTTAAAAAGGGCTGTGAAAGGAATAAAGACTGTCTTTATTTTCCGCTTTCAAAAGGTAGCCAGGAATATCTCTGGCTTTTGAAAGTGGAGAGAAGCCGATTACGAATATGGTGAGCAGCAGGGGATGTGGTCGGCGATGATATCCTTCTGTACTGATGTCGCATTAAGAAGCGGCGGAGTTATTGAAGATGAGTACGCTGCTGAAGTCAGGAGCAAAAGGGTCCGGCGATTACATCCAGCATACACCTCCGTAATCGATAATCTCAAGGCAGCAGGTATTGGACTGCTTTCCAATTGATGATCCATGAGAAGGCTGGTGACGTGCTGATTAGTCCTGGACACTCCACTTTTCTAGCTTAAAGTCGGCGTTGACACAATACAAAATACGTCTTATAGCCCGAGTGCATACTATGGCCCCGTTATCAAACGAAATTGGAGCATCCTTAGTTTTTAGTCAGTAGAAGGCCTTGATAATTGGCAACGCCCATAAGCATAAGAATTGCCAACTTTCTTGGAGAGGCTGTAGAAAGAAGGAATGTATGGGGTGCCAAAGCTCCTCGCTTCTGCCTTGCGCCGCCAACGAAGCGGGTATGCGGTTAGCATAACTCATACCCTCGCACCTCGCAGTCGGTTAAGTTGCAAACTTTGATATATTACCTTGTTCCTACTCCACCTGAAATGGGTTCGCAACGCATTGATTATAATAAGTTTCGACTGGAGCGAAATGTTCCCGCGGGCTGTTTACGTACAATAATAGTTTCTGGGTATTAATCACGCAGATATATTACGACGGAGTTTACTGTGCGTTATTTCCCTTAAAATAAATTAATATAATGTTGCAATGATTGCAGTAAAGAAAAGGATGCACTATCGAGTTTTTATGGGCTCTTTTCCAGCCAGGTACGGAGGAAGCGTCGTGACCTTAGATTATAAGTCGATCTTTATTATCATCATCAAATCTACATTGGAAATGCCTAATTGGACAAGTAATTTCAATTTGAACTTCAAAATCATATGAAACTGCTTTCAGAAATATATGCTCAGGATCATATATCAACATACCACATTCAAGATAGATATATGTGTCTATAGATTAATTGTAAGCTATATTTTCTTCAATTGTTAAGAAAAATTTGAAAAATAACGTTTGAAATACTTCAATAAAGGTAGCTACCTTTTAATTTACTATAAAAGGAAATGTTTCCGCCCGGGATCGAACCGGGGGCCTTCTGCGTGTTAGGCAGATGTGATAACCGCTACACCACGGAAACTGTGCGCAAATATCTGAATATTTGGCAGGCTTAAATCGTCATTAATTTGATTATTGTGCTAAATAAAAATACACATTTTTTTAAGAGTAATAGGTTCTCCTGCCGGGCGGGCACAACTAAGTTCTCTATGTAAAACATAAGTCAATAATCAACAATCCTGGCACGTGTAGCCGGTTAATCCGCAGTGGTGTAGTGTAGTTGGTCTATGCCCTAAAACCCTCTTCCCGATGAGAGAGAAGGTGTGTATCCAGACAACAATAAACGGCTGCAATCTGTCTTCTTTTCGTTTAAAAGCGTCGTTTATATATTATATAACTAATCTGAACTTTGCTACTTTTCATGGCATCGTCTTTCTCTTTTTTCCGTAGGGAAATGCTTGTATGTACGCCACATTAAGTAGAAACCTCTACACAGGAGTGTTGGATTAAAATACCCAGAAAAACCTATGACAGGGGTCGGGCAACATGCAGCTCTTTTGATGTGAAGCTGTGGCTTTAGTTCCATACGCAAAAATGTTGTTTACATCGTAAATTCATGAATCGTTCATTATAGAATGCAATAAAGAGTTTTATCTGACTATATTATTGATTATCTAATAATACCTTGTATAAATTATCTAAATTGCTGTGAAAACACTACTTTTATATGAATCAATAAATCTTTTTGTCAGAAATGAATAGATTCAATTTTTTTTATCACAACACTATATGTGCAAGTACTATTAATTGTTGACAAGAAGAAAGTTGTTTTGTGTCTCTTTGAAAACTTTGAAGTTTTGTAAATTATAGTTTTGACGCCTGGATCGCCTAAAGGATCCCTTTTTATCCGGGTAGTGAGGACCAGACAATAGCTTACATATCAGGCTCTTAGAGGAACATCTAGCGCAAACGTATTCGGAGATAGGACTGATATTAGTAAATCCTAAAATGGCACATTTAAATCACTTTTTATTAAGTATTTTTTGTTTAAGTATGTTTTAGATAAATTATTATTAGATAAATCCTTACATTTAAATCTTTGGTATTGTAATACAGGGCATGTGTAAAAGCGGACGTCGATAACGTGATCGTTGGCAATAGCCGGTTGTTAGGAAAAAGTCGTTCCCATTAAGCTGTGAATGGCCAATCAGACTGATCGCATCGATTCTGGACAATAAGCAAACACCTTAAGATCAGAAGTAGTTACAACAACCATTGGAGTTTACGAGCGAGCGCATTATCGCGGCCGTTAACCAGTTTACGATCCGGCTTCGGCGCTATCATATCAGATACATACACTATTGATTGATAAGCAGATATTGGGGTTACGGACTTGTCTTTACTTTTAGCCATGGCTTTGTCGTGTACAGGTTAACTCTTTACTGTAATCTATGTGACGATTTTGAAACGTCTCGCCAAAACTCTTGTCGCATCTCATCATATAGTCAAAGTCAAAATAGCTTTATTCAAGTAGGCCTGTTACAGGACTTTTTAATCTTTAAATATAGTTTTTCTGTATATTATTTAAATGAATGACTGATGATAACATCAAAGAACGACTTCCAATCTAAAGTTACGAGGGTTCCTTCTCGCCCTGAAAGAAAGAAGAAGAAAGAAAATATATTTATTTATACATTATACCCCACATGACAATATATTTTAGTACGTTTTGCCATACCCTAGGATGTGTGGCATAACCTAGAAAATGCTAAGCCCCCTAGTTCTGGTGCCTTTATTGTACATCCGGTACATAAAAATAAAACGAAAAGACATAACATACGAAATTAGGCATATTGCTGCACATATTGATGTCTTCCAGTCAATGAAAAGTGTTAAAAAGGATACGTAAGCAGCGAAGTAAAAAAACGTTACTTAAACATATAAAAATATCACTCAATATAAAATAGTAACAAAAATACTATTTTTTACCACTACTAATTAATAAGAAGACCTTAAATTTTGGAGACACGATTACAAGCTTATAGAAAATGGATCTATCACACGGAATCAGGAGATCTATAAAATTATTCAACTCATTGCCTTGAATTACGACGTTTCGTGATGTAAACGTATAATAGGTGTCCTTACATTTTAAAGGACTCAAGGTATTAATAAGCGAAACAGATAATTTACTGAGGGATCTCCAAAAGTAATCCAACAAATGACCCGAAAATCGGCATACATATTCTTATTTATTGCGACGTTGCATGTCACTAAGAATGCTTTCAAGAACTACTGAAATAACATCGGGGCTTACAACTAGAAATGTGATAAAAAATCGTAGCACTTTTTTCACGTTTGAATAAACTAAAAGAGGGGTGAGGTGTCGAAAATTCTTACAATGCAAAGGAAATTAATCAACGTTTGCTTAAATTAAAGTATAATCCACTAAATTATATTGCTTGTATAGAAATTGGAAATTGCACACATATAACTAATGTAAGACATCGTGGCTGATTTTGATATTAACTGACATGATTAGGCTCTAAAAAAGCCATACGATCTGTGTAATGGCAAGAATGTAAAACAACTTGGGATATAATCTCCAATCGTTAATCTCTCGATATGGCTAATTTATGACCTCCTTGAGTTATGACGAAAGTAATACTGGTTTGGTCACTGGCTTCATTAGTATATTGGACGATGAATATTGAGAGATCATGAATCTAATAACAGATATAACTTGTATCAGAAACAGTAAGTAACCATGAAAATACTGCCATAATTTGCTATGTATTAGTTAGTTCGATGGATGATTTGAAGGATATCACAGCTCATTCAAATATATACTTTACATTATAATGCAGCCAAACTTAAGAAGGAACTGTCAGCTATACTTCATAATTTAACGGAACATCTATTTGGTTTTGTTTATTTTGAATACGAGTACATATTTAAAATCCAACCTAAAATTAGTAATTGGATTCGTTTAATCTTTTGTAACGCTTCGTATAAACATTTTTAATATTCGCTTTACTAACAGAGATCCTAAATTCAATTCCCATTGGAGCAAATTTCATTTTGCATGAGCTGTCTGCTTGTATTTCTGGACTATTGGGAAGCTTCGACTGTGGTTTGTTACTAATCTACCTGCAAAAATGTACCTCCAAGTAACTAAATTGCATCCCAGTACAATGCTGTACTGTTGAGACCAAATCAAAATATTTCTAATCAAGCACTTTTGAATCGTCAAATGATATTTTTTTTTCTTTTCCACACTCTAATTCTAATGTACGTCTGATGATGGTACTCCAGAACGACTTAAAATCTAAAGTTACGAGGGTTCCTTTGCGCCCTGATCCGAGAAGAGCCCACAACATACTCAGGCGGGTAAATACGAGTAAACCATAAAGGATAAGATACATCAATTTAGCGGGCTTCATCATTATCATTTATCATCAGTTATTCCTTTTTTACCATCACAATCAAGTGCTAACCTGTCAGTAATAAAAAAGGTCGCCTTTATCTTAATTAGCTTCTCTATTACTTGTCCAAGTCCCATGATGTTATTGTTCTAACGTATAAAGAGTATTCAATCCAAGTATCTATCGAGATTTCCATGGCGTTACCTGAACTATACAATAGTGATATTACAAACATTGTTAAGATAAACCAATCAGCATCCAGCTCTCACGTCCTATCAATCGAAGCCTCTTCTAATGACTAATTACATCTGTACAATCTCTACAGTACAATGTACTTATTACCTACTCGACGAACCTGTGCTTTTAAAACAAATTCAACTTTATTACTATGGCAGTTAAATTCCTTATCTATTTATTAAAGAGTGACGTAAGACGTTCTGTAACTACGTGACTTAGAGTATGCTCATTAGATGTTTAACGTCATTGTAATACATATGCCATTAAGAAAGGAACTTTATTCTGATGGATAGAAGGGTTACATTTTAATGAAAATATTTCGATACTTATGATGATTTGTTTGTAGTGTAAGGAAGGTTTCCTGGGGAAAGATATCGGCACGTAATGAGTTGAGAGGCATTCAAAACGTCATTATCTCTGTAGATCTCGCATTGCGGTCAGCTTTGTGTTTCTTTGCATTTCTTGTTTTATCCAATAATCTTGCATTTACAGAAATCTTTCTATTATTCTTTTTAAGTGCAACTTTTATGTATCGCCTCCTGTTTTTTCATCCATGTACCATGTATTCTATGTTTGTCGCACTACAGTCAGTTTATGGACCGCATCAGCCGCTAGTGTACCATTCATTCTTTCACTCAATGGTAACATTAAAAATGTTTCTGATTGTAACGTGATAATCTAAAAAGATGTACATCCATTGAAATGGAACGTATGTTTTTGGAAATATCTTTGCTTCAAAGATGGCAGCCATGGTAGAAGTTTCCAGTCACTTCCACACATTTTTTCTGATCATTAGCTAAATTATAATAAGTATGCTTTTGCTAAATATATGATAATTAAATAAACAAATAAAAACTTTACAAACTCATTCCACAAAGAATCTTATAAAGTACCTTTGGATTTCCCTATTCTGCTTGGTTTATAAAGTAGTTACTACTTTATAATTGAAACTTTCTAAGGAAATTGGAAAATATAAGTATTTTTTTGAGCCACAGTGAACCGTCGAATGTAAGTTTATAATTTCAGTTCAACAGCTTTCCAGTTTTACGCTTTACATTTTTTTGTCTGTTTGTATGTTTAAATAAGATAAAATCCACCTCTGGAAATAACTAGTAATAACATAAATATATTTAGAATGTTTGAAACGTTAACTTAGTTTGCACGAGTTCTAAGACTGCGATAACTGAATATCTCGCTCGTATAGTCCGAGTTAACTGCATTATTTATTCAGGCAAGTATCAGATGTTTGGTTTAAAATTAACGCTGTTTTTACTCCAGAAACACTAATTGCCAATAGGTAATATTAAAATGTTAAAGTTAGCTACGGGAATCCTAACGCTTAAAGCAATTGAATTGCTACTAAGATAAATAGGTTCAAACAATCGTTGTCTACTACAATAATGGAATTTAAATAATAAGGACATAAGTTTAGGTAAGTTTTTAAAATGAAAACCAGATTAGGTTCTCTAATTTTATTTCAGATTCTGTGTTCTCCTTAGCTAGTCGTGTTTCATTCCTTGCAAGTAGACTAGTGATTTCACGAAAAACACTTGTCAATAAGCCACCATTATTATAAAAACACCAACTCACATTAACGAAGAACTTTTATTCTCTTCACTATTTGAATGAATACCATTTAACGCTACTTCTCTTAAAACAACTACTTCAGGAAGCACAGCTCGGAAGACTATCTCATAGTTATTCCGCTTGTTAAAACTACCTCGCATTGCATTACATTTCGTAATATTTCATGCCTCTATATTAATTCAATAACTCCTAACATTTCAGAGCAACCCGTGTTGTCACCCAACTATCTAGTCTGGCACTATTTCACCTTTAGGTTTTTATATCATATTTGTTTGTGTATATAAATGTATTATTAACCATGGCAAGGTTGCTGCGTCGTATCGATGCCGATATTATAATCCAGTTAGAGGCTTGCTCGTCGGAGTTAGTACTGAGTGTAGTTTAATGGATCATGACGGGACACCGGTGTCGTCTGCTCGGGGATAAGCTACTTTGTTACCTAACTTAGTACCTAACTTGTACCCTCTACATTAGGTCTTCGCAACTAATACGGTTGTTATTTATATAAATATACCCATAATAACGATCCACTTTTTTGAATTAAAACAAAACCACTTCGTTAGAAATACTAACTATAGATTAATTATGTAATTACTGCATCAAATAGACCAGACCTCTCTAATTACGAAACCGAAACCCCAGTTAAGGCCATTCCACACTAACCCCGGGGTAATTTCAAGTTTTATTCACAATCGTTACCATCTTAATATTCAATTAGCCGTAATTGCCGAGATGAGGAGTGATAGACAGATTAACAGCCCTACACATAATTCATTACGGAAATGGACGAGGTTATGGACGACAGTAACTTTTTTACAATGGGTGTGTAACCGTCTTAATGGATGGAGGGACGCGATTGGATTATTATAAATCGGTCGTTTTATGCGAATCGTGGTTTTGAGTGATTTGCCAGTGTTTAATGAGTTTCATTAAGTTTATGATGCTTCAAAGTATAACATCTTAGCCCACGATTTTGTCTGCGACGATTTCAGCTTTGGAACCAGAGACACGGTATCAAATTCCAGCTAAATTTATTCATTATTTTTTTTATAATTCACGGACGAACTACTAAAGAAAACTTGACAACTTCCACATCTGTACATATAAAGGTCTGGTCAGTTACACCACTTACAACTGAAGAATGACTGGACCGATTCTTATAACACCTGTTGAGCTCCTCTTCGTTCCGAAAGGTAGAGTAACTATTATAATACCCGCCAAATTCATTAAAATGTAATAGAAAATTAAGTACAGATTCTTCCATGAGGTTGGGAACTACGCGGGAAGAAGCCAATTTGCCGCAGGGAATCGGTCACATCATTATTGTGTTATAGGGGAGACGATAGATACAGAGACAGACAAAAGTTAAAAAACTGGTAGTGAAGATTTTTTTATAAGCATATTTTAATTGCAAATGCAATTGCCCAGATTTATATGTCACTGGTACTGATATAGAAGTTCAATAAAAAGGGTCCAAATACATCCCGAACAAAACCCATCTCGAACGGATTTTTAAAGACAATTTTAGTTTCAATAACTCAGAAGTGCATAAGGTTCGTCAACATTTTTGAAGCAGCAAGTCATTTGAGCTGATTATTTTTCCACTAGTTATACGCAGACTTTAACTACATATAGGTATATATTTTTAAACTCTTCAGTTAACTTTTAGGCGTCCTATTTATGCAATTTTTAATTGGTTTCATATTTAAAAGCCGCAGATTAACGTTTATTAGTAAAGTTTCGTTGGCAGAAGTATTTCGAATTCTGACTGGGCAAATTTAGAAAATTGTATTCCTAATTTGTTGAATCATGACTGGTGGACTTCGACAGTGGCAATTCATCTGATAATCATAAAATGCTATTCATTAAACCTTGCCTTTGTAAGTCGTCCCAACAGTCGGTCATCAAAAAATATACCCTGAGTACGTACTATAAAGCAAGCGAGGTTATCGAGCATCGTAAAAATACAACGTATCAAAAGTAATAAACATATATGCGCGTGCAATTAGAGTTTATACGTATGTCAACAAAGTGCGGCAATACAGGAAGAAATGCAAAACGATAATTGGCGATAAAAATGCACGAAATCGCGACACAGGAGAGGAGAGCGTGTCGTGAATAGAAACACTACACTTCCTGAGATTCATGGATTGTGTTCGAGATTTTTATTTGTCTTTGATTATTAAAACTTCTGTGTAATATTGGTAGAACAGGTAGGAAGGCATTTAAAGGGCCCATAATTTTCTCAATTTGGTCTGTTTTTATTGAAGAAGAACAAGTCATAGCTGCAAAAATAGTTTATTATTGCAAAAGGGGAAAAAGAGATTCAGAAAGTCACTCTTAAAAATACAAGGGGAAGATATGAATATTGTGATTATCTTTATTTTTTGTTCATCTATGCCATGTCGCATTACAACCGACTTTGGAGTAGGGGTGAAAGATGCTTGACAGTAAAATTTCACACACGATTTTAATACAAGAAATAAAAACGAACTTGTAATATCATAATTTAGAGAGAAGAAAGTTTAGAAGTCATTTGTCGGGTTGAGCATACGCTTTTTTAATATGATACCCGAATCACTGATGGGTTTGCCTCCACATAGTTTTATAAGAAATGTGTTAAAAACGTCTTATTACAAAAACCATATTGAAGATTATTTAAACGACAAAGATGTTTGAAATTGATTCCAGTTGCTTAACAAACCTACTAAAACTATGTTTAAAGAAGTAACCGTTGAGTTTCTTGCCAATATCATCTCAGCGGAATTAACTTTCCGAACCGGTGGTAGATTTGTTACTAAAGGACAGACTACTGACGATTCAACAGAGCTTTTTTCCAGCCTACTCGAATAAAGAATATTTTGCGTATAAAGAATAATTTAACTCATCAGAACATCTATGTTTTTCTTGGCACATCTTTGTTGGTAGAGTGGTAACAGCTGGAACCTTCCACCATTTTGGGTCCAAATCAAAATGCAAAATGCCGACAATTGAAACCGGAACTCTTGGTTCTTAGACTATCAGTGATTTTATAATTTCTGTCGAAATTGAAGTCTGTCCACATCAATATAATAATTGGTGTCCCTAATCGTAAATAATACGAGTAGTATCTTGGTCGTTGCTCGTGTAATGTGCGCAGTGCGACGCATTAAAACGCCTACTCCCTATTCATGCTACTATTAAATATTATTCATATTCGAGACGAATGTTTATGGTGCGAATTTTTGTTGCAAATTATCATTGGATACAAAATGGCTTGAATTCTGTTCGAGTATTCATATAATTGCTTCATTTTTCAGGAGTTAAAGACTCCTTGGATACGTAACTCTTACTTGGAATATGATTTATTTATTTCAACGCAAACGCATTTTCTGTTTTGTTAATCTTAGAAATGATGAATATGTTATTTATGGACCTTTTTATGTTTATTGTAATATGTATACATATAAGCTGATACCCGCATCTTCGTCACCGTGTACTTCAACATGGGACTTAAATCATTCTATCAACTTTTTGTGTATCGACGGGGACATAAAACACATAGCAGTGTTCTGCAAGAAATCGAAACCAGGACCTCTACAAGCAGATTCGGTTGTCGCATCATTGTGCCTGTGAGGCCCTTAAATTATCTGTCCAGGGTTCTATCATGCAACTCTTTAGCAGGATTGCTTTTTTGGATACATCGCAAAAGAATTTTACGACTAAACAGCTACGAGCTCTGTATAAAAACGCCATCCCACGAAGGTACTGATCCCGGGAACGGCACGTCTAAATCACGGATCTGTATATTTATTTACTCACTCGCGACAATTTACATATCAGAAGCAATTCAATTCCCGCGCACCGCGTTCTCAGGGATTAAGGCTCCATCAGCCCCCCTCCTGGAGACCATTCCCCCCGTAATCCTCATAAATCCACTTTATATTCATCCACCTTAAAGGCCTCAATAAAAGTAACTAGTGTGTACAATTTTTACTGACGCTATGCGAATAGATTTGATGTCCTTTTCATAGACTTTAATTCTGTTTTATTTTCACTTTGTTGGATGTGACATTTATAACTTTTGTTTTAGTTTACTTAGTGTTTCATCTAGACGAATACAATGAAATTTTAATATGAATTAATTTCAGCAGGCTACATGAAATTTACAACTCATTTAGGGGTAACTGTATACGGCCTTCTTTAAGATCATCATTAGTCGTACATACGAAATTACATGTGGATGTTAAAACTATATTGTAGATCCAAAGTACTGTAACAGTCAATTTGAATATTTTAGTTACACATTTTTATACCTCTTCCTCACTTCAACCGATGAACGTCCACTGCTGGNAACCCCAACGTCCATCGGTTTGTCGGACTATATGCCCCGCCCATCATTGCCACTTCAGCTTCGCGGTTCTTAGGGCATGTCGGCGACTTTGGTTCTTCTACGGATCTCCTCATTACTCATCACTACATCAAGCATAGCCCTCTTCATCGCACGCTGTATGACTCTGAGCTTTGGAATGAGGCACATAGTCAGCGACCACGTTTCCGATCCGCAGATAATCACAGGCAACACGCACTGTTCGAAGACTTTGGTCTTCTGGCACTGAGAGATATTGGCCAAAAATATCTTACATAGCTTTCCTAACGCACCCAACCGAGCTGTATCCGGCGGTTGACCTTTTTTCGAATTGGACGTTGATCGAAGGTAACGGAAGAGTTTCCAACGGTGACGGGTGGAGTGGAACATGGATATTGGACATAACATTCATCTTATCTATAATCTTTTATATGTTTCCTCCTGCTTTCAACAGATGGACTATTTCTATACCACTTACACAAAAAAGAAAACATTTTTATTAATTTAGTCTGTATCTGGTTTAATTTAATATAATGAAGTTCTCTAGATGAAGATTAATCATTCAATAATAGTGACATGGACTTAGAAAAAATTATGATAAATGTAAGTGACATAATTGACGAATGGTTACAGTTTAATACAAGAAACAAAAACAAACTTATAATGCCATATTTTAGGGTAAAGGAGGTACGGAAATCATTTGTTGGTTTAATTAGATATCGCAATCCATTTTGGATTAGTTCCCACATAATTTTGAAGATTATTTAAGCGATATAAATGTTTGGAATTGATTCCAGTTGCACAAGGAAGTGAAATATCACACATTGTAACATACAGAACTGGGCTGAGTTTCTTGCCAGTTTCTTTGATTTAGATGTGTTACCAAAGGACGAACTACAAACACATCAAAAGTGTTTTTATGGATCCTACTCGAATAGATAATATTTTTATTTTGATTTGATAAGAGAAAATAAAATAAACCGGTTAGGCTATAAGGTATCGGGACTAAAGATTTCTTGATTGTTGGTCCTTTGCATATAAACCTTCATAACTTTAAGATATATATAGAATTCTGTCACCCGCGTAGTTCATTATCCGGTGAAGATATTGAGTCAAGTGATATGAGTGAGCGACGATGCCAAGACTATTTCGATGCAATTCCCCCTTAAGTACTTCGTTTTGAATATAGTGTCTTCAGGGGATATCGACGTCCATGCCGAGGGCAATCAGGTTGACAGCCATACATTGACATAAATAATAAAAAAAATCCCGCGACGTCGAAGGGGTCCGCTGTTATCGTTGTCCGACTATTAACTTATGAAAATAAGCTACAATAACACTTTGTTTATTTTGCGTTATGCCTTGCCAGGGAAATTTGCGATGGACGAAGGATTGAGTGCCGGCTTCTCAAAGTTTAACTGACCAGTTACATTTATTTTTCGTATCAAAACCTTTTACCAATTCTTTTGAGTAATTCAGAGACAACTTTGAAAAAGACGTTCCAGTTATAGTATAACGTTAAATATCTATACAAAAAAGCAAAATTGAAGAGCGCGCTTATAAAAGTTATAAGGCCCATATATCAAAAATAGAATTTTTATCTATCCGTCTGTATAATTCGTTTCCTAATCTTAAAATATGCTTTGCGCAAACCCTTAAGAATTTTAATTTGAATGATAATACCCTGAAACTAACGTATACAAGTTGTTAAGGATTAATAGATAGATAGATACTTCTTGAACACCACAAAAAAGGATTAAAAATTAACTAGATTCTGTGTACAATTGGGCGGTCTTAACGCTAAATAACGATCTCTTCCAGACCACATTTCCTCTTAATACTGTATTCTTCTCAATAATGCCTATATGGGGTTATCCTTATCTCTAAGAAGTAACCATTAGCGTGATATTAAAAGTAATTTACATTAAATCTTGTGTAAGAGTATGCCTAGTTGGGTGGCTCTGAAATGTTGGGAGTTGTTGAGTGGTATAGTGTCAACACTAAAAAATACCAGGGACATTGCAATATTACGAAATGTTGTGCAATGGGTGGTAACACAATAACGAACGGACAATTTTGTAAAAGAGTGTTTCAAGCTGTCTCGTGAAGTGGTTGTTTTAAGAGAAGCAGTGTTAAATTATATAAACTCAAATAATGAAGTAATTAATAGTATAGTGCAAGTTGTGCAATTGTTGTAAATAGTAAAGAGATTTAAAGTCGTTACCACCATTATATCTATTAGTAAAACCGCATAAAAATCTCTTATGTAATTCTTGAAAAGACTGAAACAACGGCGTAGGATTTATTTTATAATATGTGTGCCGAGTAAGAACACTTTGAGGAGCTGCGGTCAGTTTTTCAAGTAAGAAATATGACGGGCGACGTATTGTTGGGCCCACGGTGGGCGCCACTCCGTTCGGACATGACGGCTGTTGTCACTATAAATAAGATGAAAAACGCTCCTCAAAGATAACACGCCATTACACGGGAAAGCGTTTTCACTCTTGCTTATTTAGATTTTATTTCAGATATATTTTTACTGCTCTGTCTGTAATCGAGGCCACCGATTCATTTCGGTATACTGGAATTTGAAATCTCCTTCGCAGTTCTCGAAATGCAGTTGCTAGTAAAACTTTGAATATATATTCTACAGATAGTTCAGGGCGTGGGTCTAGAACTTTTATTTCGTCTTAGAATTACTTAGAAATTGAAATCAATTTTACGCTGAGAACTATTCTACCAAAAAAACATTGTTTTAAAAAACAAATGATCAACTCATTGTTATATTAACAAATATTAAAATTGTGTTAATGGATAGCCACTTTACATTTTAATCGCATACGAGGTGTGTTCAAAAAGTATCGCGAATTTTGAATTTTCGCGGGTTACGTATATTCGAATTTCGAATTTTTTGTGGCGTTATGTTGGTACTCATGTCTCTCACTTATGCCGACAAGCTCGGCCATTTTGAATGTTCATTTAATTGTTGACAGCTGCTTTGCTTGCACGTGTTTTGGATCGTCTTCGATTTTTAGCGCCGCGAAATTCGTACAAAAATTGCTCATTGTGACCAAAAACAGCATCGCATGAACATTGCTAATGAGATGTTAAACTCTGTCCGCGACGAACCAAATTTGCTCCAGAGGGTCATAACTGGTGACGAATCGTGGGTTTATGGTTATGACGTGGAAACCAAAGCTCAATCATCTCAAATAACATAAGAGTATCTTTTGAAAAATAATTTATGTTATTTGAAAATAGTTGGAGCCTACGCAGAAATGGCTTTGTTTTCGGGTTTCAATTTGGGTAACGCGAGCAGTGAGGGATCGTGGGCGAGGTTGGTCTTCTTCTCTGAAAAGGTGATGTAGCAAAAGAGGACGATGGATCGGTTGATCGGGAGCAAATGCACAAATCATATTCGTCTTCTTCCCCCGTAGGACGTAACCCCCGAGCAGCCAGCTGTCGCATAGTAATGTCCCAGGAAGAGGCATCTGTGGGCATGCCACTTTTAGCGCTAAAAGTCGTTGACAGCAATATAACTAATCAGGCTTACTAGTTTTGCGGGCAACATCGCTAGCTGTGTCATTAACGATCTAAGGGTCTCATTACCAATAGATCTTCGTCGGGTTTAAGCTGATGGAAGTCTGACATATCCCGCAACACCTTCCCCTTTGTCGCTTTGCGGGTATCCGTAACCATTTCCTGTGGTTAAAATAAAAGGTATCGTGTAACAAAGATAATGTTAGCTTAGGTACAACTATGCTAGCTACAAGTTGGTAAATATAAGACACTATAAAAAGGCACATAATCTATTGAGTTTAACAAACGTAATCACTTTCAGTTGAATGCGAACAGATTCAGTTTCAATTAGTCCGTCTGCCGAGCAATGGGATAATTGTATGTCTTGGAGATTACGAACGCCGACACAATGATGCCATGGTTGAAGAATGCTCTTAACAGAGTCACAAACTCATTTACTAATGAGTTAAACATTTTATAATTAACCTTTATTATGAAATTACTGATGTCCGAGACTTCATCTACGCAATAAGACTAGCAGTAGCGTACAACCTTCTCTGTCTGATATAAGGACGAGAATAAATTTTTAATTTTAGGAATTTGAATACCGATTAAAAAACAGTTTTAGTGAGTCGACACATGCCGTTCTGGACGTATTTTTAGAACTTTTAAAGGTGAACAATTCTATCATACATGGTTTTAGCGAAACGTAGCGTACGCAGCGGAATTTCTCTAAAGGAAAACACGGATTTTTAAACATTCTTCATTAGCACACCGCGCATATTAATCTTAGCGTGATAATTTATAATGCCTGCCTGGATAAATGGACTATCAAAGGATGAAAGAATTTCGCAAATCGGACTATTAATTCCCTGAGATTCAAGCTTGATAATACTGGTATAAATGTCAAAAGCTGTCTCGTATTTAACTTTACATAAGTTCGAGCAATATGTTAAGAGAACTCTTATAGGTAATATCTATGACAAAGACTTTGAATCCATTTTCAGTTAATTTACATATAAAATAACACCAATGTTAACCAGTAAAGTTACTTGCGAGCTGTCACCGGATTTATTACTGACAGACAGACTTGGCTATTTTTTTAACACATTAAATGATTAACAAAGCATGTAACAAGCAAACTAATATTCACCAAGATTAACTAAAACAGACGTTGGTCTATCTGCCGTTTTGGGTATAAATTTTGGGACAAACAAAACAAAA
Organism: Elymnias hypermnestra; assembly: GCA_015832385.1. NCBI lineage: Eukaryota > Metazoa > Arthropoda > Insecta > Lepidoptera > Nymphalidae > Elymnias > Elymnias hypermnestra. The sequence continues at coordinate 732,577 of JACTOM010000160.1, read as the reverse complement.
GCCACTGTGTTGCTTTATGAATACATGATGCAAATGGAACTGTAGATGCGAGCCATGAAATAGACCTCGGCTAACTCTACTGTACGCCTTTCACTTTAGCCCCACCCCAGGGTCGGCTGTAATGCGACATGCATGACAGATATGCGAAAACTATAAGGCGATGTAAAAAAAAATCCACATTAAAAATTTACTAGTATCTTAGTATTGTAACGTTAAAACTATAGCAACAACGCACGACAACGAAGCTACTTCATTTCAAAATCACAGACAGACGATAATTTTCTATATTCAGATGAATAGATTGTTTAAAACTTTGCCAAATTATATTCTATATAAAAAAACTCGGGCATTTTAAATACGTAACATCGTGAGCTCAGGGATCTGCAACCTTTTAATGGTTAAAGCGCCAATTACTACTTCCAAATGTAATAATTCGTAACTAAAATGTTATTTCGGGTCATTAAAATTTTTACAATTTTTCTTGTTTTATTTTAGCTAAAATGGTTATTATTTAGAAAAAATTAAAGCTATTATAGACTCCTATAAACAGACGTAGCATGGATGAAATAATAAAAATTTGCGTGACATTGACTTAATAATTTCATAATTACTTAGCCAAGCTTCACATAGTTGGTCCTAAAATCGATAATAATTTCTGAGAGTGTCTTCGTATACTCCGTAAATCTATATAAATAGTATGTTGATTTCATGTTAATTAAAAATTATTAAATAAAATTGAAATTATTGCGCTAATAATTTTTCTAAGAGCGTTTATCTGTGAAACTTGTGCCTTATATTTAATAAAAACCTTGAATCTATAAAAATATTACCATAATTCTCTGTTACAACTGATCATTAATCAAATAATTAAACATAAAGGAAGTGTGTTGTAAAAGCAAAATATACATTACTTTCTAATAATTTGTCCATAAAGTCTCACAGGCTATGTTCCTTATGATTCGGAGTCTTAAACTAAATATTATTCCACATAAAACTATGTCTTTTGGGCAGGGGATTGATGCGTGGAAAGAGTTCATGGTCAAAGAGATAAAATCTTTGAAAATATTAAAACACCACGACAAGGTGCACTACCTCTCCCTGTCCACTTAAATGACGACTATATATACGTAAATTAGTATTTATTTATTTATTGTATTATGTATTATTGAGTACTTTACATTTTAGACACCACCTACCCTTTTTCGTAACAAAATTTCTCAACCCTAAGGTAACCCCTATTATTAACTTATTGTATATATTTCATGTATTGTTTGTGGTGTACAATAAACTGTATTCTCTCTCTGCCTCTCTTTCCACGTTAGTAGTTTTTATATATGTATAATAAGTATGACCATAAAATATAGGTAAAGTACATACCTACATAAGTGAAATACACTCAATTGGACCATTTAATCATAAGATAATACGTTTATGGGAATAGAGAGCTTTCGGTTGTAAACCCCTGCACTAGTTTTATACAACAGTTGTAATAAATTCAGTGATTGCATAGAACCATAGAAGCAAGTGAGTCTCCCTTTCGAGATGTCTTGGCAGAGACGCTGGTCCATTCCCTGCTCGTAACAATATATTATTCTTATAAAGGACATCATAATCCTGATTTGCGTTCGTTGGAGTAAAAAACATTTGATTAGGCTCACAATTTGGCTTGATTAGCATACACTATGCGCTCCATATTTATCACCTATTTATATAATTTTCTGATCCCCGTTACGTCGTCGGATCGCTGACGGCGGGACGTGCGTCGCTTACAACCACCCTTTTTATTTGAATCAAGGACTTTTCGTGGACAGAGACGTAATCTGTGAGCGAACATGACGCAAATATTTAATAAAAAGATCATATTATGAAGCACTTTAATTAAACACACACTGCGACCACGGTGGAGAAAAGGATAGAGAGGGATTCAATAAGCAGGCACCAAGCTCACTTTGTAAAACTTATTTGCCTAACTGTGCTTTTCGATGAAGGAAAATATCATAGAAGAAATCTGCTCATCTCGGGAACAATTTTATGGTAGTTGTAGCCTGCGAACCTGTAGCAGGCGGGTTGGGAGTGAAGCAGGGTGGTAGGTCTATACTCTAAAAATACTTTATAAAGGAGGGGGTCTGTGCTCAGAGTTGGAATGTTAATGGGCCACCTAGTACTATATTCATACTACCATTTCCCACTTTCATCTTTTTCTTTCTAGCACTACCCTATATATATTTTTATTTTATTTATTTACCAAACACTCAATCTTTAAAGGAATCTCTTTAGCACTCGCCTTAATCTCCTCTTGTTCTCATTTTCTCTTCTGTCTAGATTATCATGGTTAATAACTCTATCCATTAACGTCGATTTGCAACTAGTTTTATTGGATCTTCTCTTTTTCTCGTCAACCTCCTCTTCCTTTCAATAGATTGTCATGGCTAATAACCTTATCTGTTGACGTTATTATTTTATTATTGCTGGTAGGTTCACACCTGATAATAAGTTATGATAATGTCTAAAATAGACGTATTCATCTTACAAGAGGCAATTTACTTCTTTAAATGCAACCATTTATATTAAAATGTTGTAACACGTGAAATTGATGGACTACATGCAAGATGCGCTGATGTAGAGATAATTAAAACGGTTTTTTGTACTAATGCGTTATATTATTGTTATTCCATGTAACGAGTATATTATGTGTACTCATTTGTTAAATTTTATTTCAAAATGTTACTTAAGCGTTGAGAAAGTCCAACTTTCTCAACGCTTAATAAAAGGTGAAAAAACATTCGCGGGTTAACGTGTATGTCATAAAGAATACTGGAAAAATCTTTATATAATTCCAGCTGTCTTGTTGCCTGAATGCATGCCTGGAGGCAGCACCTCTCTTTTCATTTCATCCCATTCATTCCTCGGGATAAACTCTAATGAATATCTTTGAAACCTCTCGCGTTACAATAGTTTTTTCCCTCTCTTTTTACGCCCCGCTCCGATTACTGGGAGTGTTTCTTGCAGTAAATAAAGATACTGTAGGGCTGATTAAGATTTCTCAAGCTACATTTATGCTAAATGGCATATATTGAGTTGTACAAACCCAAATAAATTTCCCTTCTATTTATAAGATAAATGTACTAGAGCTGTCTCAGAAAACTTGATGTAAATGTAAATGAAATAATATGTTATAAAGTAAAATTATTTATAAATATTGTACTTAATATTGATACAAAAGAAAACATTATCTCTGTTTTCTCTAATTACTTGAACAAGTGAACAAATTTTGAGAACGAAAAGGCGTGCAAATCAATTTCGAATATTTTGATTAAGCTAATCCTATAGTAAAATTACAAAATACCATATGATAGCAAATAATGTGAGTTCAATAGTGATGTCACCCAAATATGGTGAATAATTGCAAGTCACACAGCATTACTATACTTCTGGACACATCTATTGGCCCACCTTGCATTTTCAGCTTCGTTTGGTCCTAGCTAAAATTTGATATTAGGTCGAGCTAAAAGTTTTTATGCAGTTTTGAACCTGGCACATTCATCATTTCATTCAATAGTCTTTCTTTGAATTTCGAACACAGAAGTTAAAGAAACGAAAGACAATTTGGAGCCTGTTCGTTGTTAACGAACAATCGAATACTAAAAAAACTTGATTTTTCTCATTGATTTTGCAACATACATTACCTATTCTTACCATTAAGGTAAGGTTCTATCAATAATCAATGGATACTTCGCCTGAAGGCGCCGCCCAAGCTGTGGCACTTATCCAGGCGGGACACAGCCAACGAAATGTGAGTGTTCAACTTAATTTAAGTCGATCTGCGGTCCGAAATGTTTATTCGCGGTACCTAGAGACTGGCGGCTTTGTTCGTCGCCAAGGAAGGCCACGATCTCGGGTCACAACTGAAAGGCAGGATCGATTCATCGTGACGACCAGCTTGAGAAATCGTCACCTTACCTCCATTGAGATACAAAACCAACTTCGCGACTTCCACGGAGTATCTGTGAGCGCTCGAACAGTTCGGAGAAGGTTAAAAGAACGCGATATGGTACCACACAAGCCAGCTAATGGCCCCAAACTAACGCGAGCCCATCGAACAGCGCGCCTTCATTTCGCGCGCACTCATTTAAATTGGACTCAGCAGCATTGGAGCCGTGTACTCTTTTCTGATGAGTCTAAAATTGTGTTACATGGCAATGATGGAAGGAAGAAGGTCTACCGACGTAAGAGGGAGCGTTTTGCACAATGCTGCTTTGAAGAGAGGGTTGCTTATGGCGGTGGCTCATGGACTGTCTCGGGCGGTATATCCGCGAGCGGTAAAACTCAACTTGAGATTGTTACGGGACCACGGCTGCCAACATTAATTGCTGAAAGGTACATTCGTGAGTGCTTAGAACCTCACGTATTGCCATACGCGGACTATGTGGGCCCAAATTTCCTTTTTATGCATGATAATGCAAGAGCCCATACGGCCGGCATCGTCAGGGAATATCTTCGGGGTCTGGCCAGCCAGAAGCCCAGACATGAATCCAATTGAGCACATGTGGGACGAGCTAAAAAGACTTGTTAGGGCTCGTCAGCCAGTTGCCCAGACGATGCAGGAGTTGAAAACTGCCATAGAAGATTAATGGGAGATGAATCCCCAACATTTCATAGAGCGGTTGATAAACTCTATGCCTAATCGTATGAGAGTTGTGGTAGAAGCCTATGGAGGCAACACGCTTTATTAAATTAAACCTTTATTAAATTGAACATGTTTTTTATTCAATAATCAAGTGCCTTCATCAAAGCGCATACCCGACTTGTTAGGCGTAGCTCCATGTCGTGTGCATGATCTAATCAGATATTTTCGTAAGACTAGAATTACCAAGCTTAATACCTGGTTAGAGGAATACGACTATGGTACGACTTAAAACTTAATTAAATAACCGAATCACATTCAAAAGACACTCACCAACAAACAAGGCATGCAGCATGCATGCCTTGCATTTACCACCTCCAAAACATACACGCGCAATCACACTTTTTTACATCAATTTGCTCTGCAACTTACGTATGTAATAATGATAATAAGAAGAGATTGAATAAGAAGATGTATTATATAATAATAAGAAGTTAAGATCTCTCTTCCAATCACCCGATGTTAATTTCACAACTATAGTTTATTTTATTTCCTTCTATTTAGCTATAGTTGCAGTGGGTACTGGTTCCTGAAACACAGATCTAGTTCAGGAGCCAGTAAACCACGTTATTTAAGAAGAAATAGTATGAAATGAAGTAAATTGATTTTGATTATATTGCTGTGTTTATATGCGTGTGAGGGATATCCCAAAAAACAAAGCGTTGTGGTTGGCAGGCTGATAGTTCCACCAGCCTTAGAAATATCTGTGGGTGACGGAAATAATTTAACGTAAGGTAATCAAGTCTATCTAGAAGTGGACATCTTTGAAGGAGACCTTTACCCAACCTTGCTAATAATCAAACATAGTGTTATAGACAAAATAACACTACCTAAATTAAGAAGCAATGTGATAATTTAAATCAGTTTTAATTATGTTGTAGATGTTTTAATATTCTTGTCCTGTACTTAGTAACAAAGTTATTTATTCTTTCAATAGAATGAAAAATAACTAATATAGGTATTTTTTTGCACAATGCTTGAGGGTGCAATGTTTATATTAAATTGATGGTTACCTTTGTTACTATCTCAACAATTCTAATGGCCCTAAACAAACAAATCAGTAATTCAATTTCTATAGAAAAAGCTACAACTTAAAAAGGATCGTTTAACTCAGTGACACCTGTTTACCTCCAATCTAAATTAATAAATCTCTATTACCAATGGGGAATAATATAAAAGGTGAGAATCACCTACATTTACATATGCACAATTTATTTTAATCTCTAGGAAAAGTAAAATATTTAGGGTCTTAATCTAAATATACAAAGTGGTAAAGATGTACGTGGTGAGGTTGTTGTACGTATATATATTTAGCTGGAAATGGTATGCATTTTAGTAAGGGTCATTTAGATGTTACCTGTTTGTCCCTAATCTAAAGTCATCCACCCCTATCATCAGTGGGGGGATTCCCAGAATTTACTCGAAATCTATATGCAAATGGTGACAAACAGCCGCCTACATTTACAAACGCACAATATACTTTTATGGCTCAGGAAAAGCCGAATGCCTACCACGATATTACACGTGTCAATCCAGAGGGATACAGCCTTAAAGGTATATATGATAAGGTTGTTTTGAATGTTTATTGTACGTGGTTGTGGCTTGGTGCGTTGAAGATATTGTTTCACGTGTTTTATGAGGTGGGTCGAGATTTCACGCGGCTTTTGTCGGGGCATTTTTGAGTGTTTCCTTCGAATCTAATGTTTATTTGTTGGGGTGCACGTCGGTTATGTCGGATTGCAAGTAATTCATACCCTTAGAAAACATTCATATTTATTGCCCCGGGGTGGCTTGTTTATTGAACTTTCATAGTTCTTAAATGTTGATGTATGTATTGGTTTTCTTTTTCGTAACGAAATGCTACAATCTGAACGAGATGTTGATCAAGTTAATGCGGTTTAGTTATGTTATCAATAATTAGATGTTCAAGTTGCGTTATTTTAATGATTAGATTATGTAGACAAGATTAAGACAGACAAGAAGATTAAGACTGATAAAAAAGATTTATGAGTCAAGAGTGAATGCGAAAGTTGGAAGGGGAAGACCAAGGCGAACGTTCCTGGACCAAATCCAGGACATTTTAAACAACGGCCAGGTACAAGAGTACTCTAAACCGACGAACTTGTATGAAAGGTTTAATGAGAATGAAAGAAGCGAAGGAGATATGCAAGGATCGTGGCAAGTGGAAAGCTGTGGTCTATGTCTACCCCGAAAGGAATGAGGAATGATGCTATGTATGATTTCGATAGATATTCAGATAGTTGCTTAATGATTAGTCTGACACATTTTGCGAGTAACGGCTATTTGTGAAAAATGGTACATATTTGAACTTTTTATGTAACCGAGAAAAGTGAAAATTAATATTAAAATAACTATTAATGGAATTAGGAAAATGGTGATTAATATCGCGTATTTCCTCCACGTGCTCTTTTTAAAGTTTCTACCCTTCTAGGCATACTGAGAATGATGTTATCGATGGTCTCCTGGGATTGTCTCCGCCATTCCTTAACAATGTTGATTCGCAGTTCACCCACGTTGGCAGGAGCTGGAATACTGGACTTAACTTTTCTTTTAAGCAAGTCCTAAACGTCGGACACTCCGTAACAGTGATGTTCATATCATTAAGATATGCTTGAGTTACCCGAGCGAGTCAACATGGAGTCTCTTATTCAGTCATCGCGCCATACTGTCAAAGATTTTCAATGATTGCTTTTGACATATTATCACTAACTATTCCATTACCCTTTTAAATCCACGGGAACGATTGGGGTGCAAATCCTATTGGACCCCTGTTTTATATAAATGTTATACGAAAACTAAGTGGTATTTCGTCACCAAATTTACAATAAGAAATTAGAAAATTTACAGAATTTCTTTCTCCTGTGTTCTATCTTCATATCGAACTGTGTATCGAAATTGAAATTTATTTAATACCAGCTCACACAACCAACAATTTAAGAACAAACTAATTTTGACTGGTGCAGTGGGCAAAGCGAATAGCTTCGCCAGAGGTCCTTGAACCCAGGACCTTACAGACAGCGCAGGTTTAGGAAATCGCGATTCCTTATTTATCTGTACCTGGACTGGTGGGAGACTTCGACCGTGATTAGATACTTTACTACTTTACTTTACTAAGAAAAACTAGTCATTAATCAAAAAATTCCGCTTAGTTCTGATTTTGTGGAGAAACCATGAGAGGGAAGTTACCTCTTACCAGGTTAATTCGCTTCTTATTTAGACTATATCATCATTTATTCATCAGATGAAATTACAATCAAGCTTTATACATTTTGCAATAAAAAAAACCTTTCACATTAGGACCACTAAATCTGCAAAATTTATAGATTTGAAAGACACAAATAAAGGAAAAGTAATTGAATCCGAGTTCATTTTTGAACGTGTGATTCTGTAGAAAATAAGCGGTTTTAGACGTGTTAAATTTCGAGTGAAGCTGCGGTAAGGATTTTTGCGATAAAGAGGGTATATTTTGATCTCTTAGTTATTAGCAAAATAAAATGTGTTACCGTCCACATCAGCACTGTATCGGCGAGGGTGGTAATGGCATGATATGGAATGAGTGAATGAGCACGGCGAGAGAGGCAAAGTGGGGCGTCACGGACAGATCTCAGTTCGCGGCTCACTGGCTCACGAGTCACGACTCACAGCCGACCTTTGTCTAATCATCGATACAGACCTTATAACTGTAGACAAGACCACATTTTATAAAGTTTTTATTATTGTACACAGATTAGCGTTTGACTGATCACCTCACGAAGGCAACCCTCTGAATTAGCACGAGACCGTTTGCCTTTTAATGTGTCCAAACAACATCGTCTCAAAGCTCAATTTTTTGCAGCATATTTTTTTCTTTTAGAATATTAGCTAGCTAAGGTTAAAGCCTTCGATTAATCCAGAGAAATGTAATCACTCATAGGACGTAATCTGGTCACCTATTATCTTTGGCTTGACAAAATACAATATATAATTTCCTAAATATTCCTAATTTTTTTTAACCTGTAGGAAAACACACCCGGAACCTCAGTTAGAGAAACCACTATTGGCACCATTACAACATTACCGTGGGGTCAAAGAACCTCAGTTGATTCTAATATAAACTTTACTTGAGCATTTACCATTCTACGCGATATAGACCATTAGTAAACACCATGTTAGCAACTTATGCGAAGTAATGGACCTAATTAGATCCTAGTCGCACTTACTTTGATGGACCCATTAAAGATGCCACAAAATCGCTTTTAGAATAAAAGTCCTGGAGCTTTTTATACATTCATAGTTAAAAAAAAAATAAGCAACAGCCTGTCATTGTCCTTCAGTTGTATGTTTCCTCATTAATAAGAGAGTTTAACGTTTCGATTTATGACACTGTTTAAAAGCCATAGTCCAAAATTGTTGACGACATAAACAGGTTTCAAAAAGTTACCACAAAAACAGTAATGAATTTTAAACAATGGCCAGATGGTATGTTTCTAAATACATCTTCGTGATGCCTACGCATAGTCCACAAATTACACCTCTAGGACATCGTGGGTTACATTTGATAGTGTCACGTCTATATATTCGTTAGTCCCCAGCAAAACATTGTCACCAACAGGCGACTTTTGGACTGGAAAGTGCAAACTGGTCGGATGTTGTCCAACTGTTTCGGACACTGCTACATCGCTTCGGGCCCGCGTTGAATTTGTTACACTACATCTCTATAGCCAATGGTGACAAACAAATTACAAATTGAAGTGCTCCATCCAATAAATTTACCATCATTTCAAAATATACGTCCCTGGTAAATATGAGAAATCTAAAACAAATTGTCGACTAAAATCCTTCTCGAGTTCAACTAAACCAACACAAAAATATCCATTAAAAACAGTAGCGGATTTATAGTTTTTATTGAATGCACTGTAATTATCATTTTGACTTTTTTAATAAAAAGAGTGAATGTACATCATATAACTTACGAAACNAAAAAAATACCCGACTGAGTTTGTTGTGTGTTCTTCTCGGATCAGGGCACGAAGGAACCCTCGTAACTTTAGATTTTAAGCCGTTCTTGAGTACCATCATAACACGTATATTAGATTCAAAGTGTGGAAAAAAAATATAATTAGACGATTCAAAAGTGCTGTAATATGCCTACTTGAATAAAGATATTTTGATTTTGATTTAAATTAACGAAAAATGAAATGAAAATCAAAGCGCAATTTGAGATTTTTCAATTGATTTGCTGTGTATATCTTTGGTAATGTAATGTGTCAAAATATAGCAGTGAAACTCGAATAAACTCTCTCGCTCTTTTAGTCGAAAAGAGACGATGTTACTCTCGCGTTACATACCGGAGCATAACGTCTCAGTTTCGTTCAAAATTTGCCTTGAAAAACACTTTAAAATGGTTTCTTCGAATAGACGTTTTCACGTTAATTCTATATATAAAGGAATTTATTTGTGCTGGTATTATAAATCATAACACTTCCTGTATGCGGCGTTATGAAGCTGTCGTCGCGGCCATCGCAGCTGTCACTCGCACTGTTGCACTTATCGTCGCTAATTTAGTGCTTTTTGTTTCACCTGGCATTTAAACACTAACCTCATACTTATTAGCTGGTTACAATTAGCATCCAAAATACCTTATTATTTATTACTAACAGGTTAGCCCTCGACTTTAATACATCTGAATAGTCTAAGATAAAATCGTAAAGTTTCAAATTATAATATAAATAAACCTTCATTCATGTAGGCTTTTACTTGAATCATCAAATATATTTCATTCTGCATATTATTTCTAGTTAGCTACGCTTTCGAAAGTTTCTTTACGCCGTGTTTTGAAAAGAATACAGAACGAACTCGCTTTTGTACTAACATCATTATAATCTTAATTTATTTCCTTTAGGTTACACCAATTCATACACTCTTTATTTTATAGTCTACGTAATATTTACTGTCACCCCCGCGTAGTACCCGACTGCGAAGTCACATTTTTCATTTACAGATTACACTTTACTATGATTGGAAGAGATGATACAATCTAAGATGAAAGCGCTCTAAAGCTCTATAATTTCTACACAGTTAGCAATTAATGAACAACTTTGGTGACAATAAAAAGGTTCTAGTGAGCTAACCTCAAAAGATAGACTTATGTTGTCTCGAACTTTCTTTAGAGCTATCAAACGGGAATAATTTTGTCATACATGATTTTTGCGAAACTATTACCGTAACATAACATAAAGTAACAAAAAAATACCTCGGTTTTGAAACATTCCTAATAAGTCTTAGCGTGAAGACATACTGCCACTATAAAGGGGCTATCTAACACTGAAATCATTTTTCAAATCAAATCAGTAGTTAGATAAATTCCACAACTTTATAATATTAGAACAGATTTGGCAATAATTAGTTTAGCGATCCCTCTAGGACGTTTGGGAGTTTCTTGTTGAAATGTCGACTAACAAGTTTATTCACATTGCTTTTACTGCAAGTTTGTAGGGAGAACAATTTTCCAATTTCCACCGCGGCATTTTCCCCAATATCTCCCGAGTGACGTGACTGACTGACTGCATGACTCCGCAGTTCGCACAATAAACACGTCTCCGACATCGTTAATCAACGACACTACACCTTAACGGGCCGGTGGTACCGTTTACACAGGAGATTATTTAAACTGTATTAACGGATACATACCACGATAACGATTATATAGTTTGTCGATAGTTCGACCTAATTGCATGGATCGCGGTCAAGACTTAACCACCAACTGGGTCGAAATATCGACAAAATATACAGTTTAAATAAGGGCCAGGTCAAGAGTACTCTAAACCGACGAACTTGTATGAAAGGTTTAATGAGACTGAAAGAAGTGAGGGAGATATGCAAGAGTCGTGGCAAGTGGAAAGACGTGGTCTCTGCCTACCCTTATGGGAAAGAGGCGTGATGCTATGTATGTATGTTAAATATGTCATTAAACTACGAAAATTTAAGTCTAAAATAGTAGATCATCTCAAATATTTTAAACCATCTATTTCGCTATTATTGGAGTACTCACGATCTTTTGGAAATATGAGACAATCCATTCTTATGACAGTTAACTTTGTGATAGAAATATAAATAAAAAATTTCATGTCACAGTAAAAAATTACAATATTTCTAATACAAGTAGTCTCGAAAATCTCTTTTGAATCGTCATTAACTTGTCCACTAGCAACAAATCTACCACAAGTTCGGAAAGTTGATTTTATCGTGAAGAAACCGGCGAATAATTCAGTAGTAACTTTTATGTTACATTGTAACATTTAGCTTGAAAGTAAAACTGGAACTTAAAGAGGAATTGTCCACAGATACGTTGTTTTGTTATAATCTCTAAGCGTTTACGCAACGTTCTTGATGAAAGATTACAGGCAGCCTAATTTTTGCAACAATTTGCAACAATTATCGTTATATCGCAACAAATTTTCCAACAAACTTGGAAATTTATATAATATAAATCTATCTCATAAATTCCTATCTTTTGATTAAAATCGTATGAAGATCTGTTCATTACTTTTAGAGTTATTCGCGAACAGATAGACAAATGATGGGGTATGTTAAAGACAGAACGACATGATAATTGTAATGAAATTGCTTCAGCCGTAAAATGATTTATTCTTCGTAACATAGTTAAGCTTAAGCATGCTTAAAAATATCATATGCATGCTAATGGTAGTATACCTTATACTACGACGAACAGGCCACCAGCTCAGTCTATGTCATATATCAGAAGAACAGGAGAAGATTCTTAGATTATTGTAGCTTAATCCTCAGTTAGTAGTACGGTTTGAGCCGCCTGTCCAAAACAATACTTCACCTTGACACAACACAAGGTAGGAGCGGGCGCGGAGGCGCTGAGGGGGAGGGATAATTAATTACCGAAGAGTGGCAGGTGCACAATGACTGCCGCTGACAGTGACGACGACGATTTTTTATCTTATATGAAACTACGACACGACAAAGACAGGAAACAACAACGTGATATGAAGTTATAACCTCACGTCAATATGACATAAATTGAAAGATATACGAGTATAGATATTTTTTTAAAGCTTGAACAGTTATGAATTCATGGTTGTAACGAAAACATCACTTAGTCTATGGAAGATTACCAATCCTGTGGTGAGGTTGTCAAGTCGCAAACAGTAAAATATAAGTCGGTTATTGTATTAATAAGTAAACGATACGTTTTATTGTTGTGTAATGAAACATACGTGAGTTGTGATAAACATGAAATGTTTCTCTTCTCACAACAGTATCTCTCAACTTTAATATAATTTAATTTCAAATTCATCTTATTTCCTAGTACTTTGTCGTAGTTATTTCTAAGTAAATTGTGACTGTCCGAACCCAGTAAAGACTCAACAGATAGTTATATAGCATTAAGATGTTTCATTTCAGTAATATTTACATTGACAATGCTATATTAATGACATATCTTGAATAAAATAATAAAAACATATATAATAAAGTTACCTTATTGCTTGCGTTATTGTTAGGAAGAAAAATAAGTCAACACACAATAAAAGAAAAAAAAATTACATCAACAGAGCAAACTCAGCTTAATAATAATAAATAAACAACGCTGATTTTCAGCTTAATCCTTTATTAAAACACACGCATTGAAAACGAAAAAGGAAAATGCATAAACATAGTTTAATAGATTTATCTAATTGAAGAAATTTTGTATTGTAATTATTTAAGTCTACTAAACTTAGATTTAAGTTTTAGGCTTGACAACGTAAATAAAGACATTTGTAATATAAATACGCGTAGCGACCACCTTAGTCACCCCTAACTCCGGCAATGCTTTTGTTATATCACAATATCTAGAGTTACGCCACAGGCTTCTGATAGATTTAACCCTCAACCTCGAAAGCCTTATGAATTTCGAAAATACAGCCTAAAATCTGAACAACAGAGTAAACAATTATACGATTATCCGTTGCAAATACACTTATCTGTTATTATTAAGCTGATATCAACTTTGCGTCATATGAATAGAGTCGATATTCAAATAAAGAATATAAATTCGCATTTAACAAGTGGTGATCATTCTCTACATCGAATGAAACATAATTCGACTGGTCACCTGTACACCGTTGCAATGTAAAACAGACTTTAAGCAAATAACGTTAAAGTCGAAATTTTACTGAGTAATATTATAATAGTTATTAAATACTGTAAATACGGGTCATGAAAATTGGATTTTATCGCGTTGAGATAAGGTTTCATTTGTGTTATCAGCGATCTGTGTTTGATAATGAGGTTTCCACAGGTGCAACGGTGCGGATGGGAGGACAAGCAGATTTTGCATACAATATGGCGGACTTTATGTTTCCGATAGCGATTACGCGGTGACTTATGCGGTGTGTGCGTTTGGACTGATACTGTTTCAATCAACTGTATTGTTAAAATTTGATGAATTATTAAAACAACAAAGATTATAAGTGTGCAGTAACTTTGAGTCGAGAATCGAATGTATAATCTGGTAAATCGTTCACAGCGCTGACCTCAACAGAGATCTTACCTTCAAATATTTTAAAACACAATCTAAAAATTACAACATACAATCCTTTTAGTACCTAGCACACTCAAATTTAATGCAACGCGATTTCTTGCCGGAAGAAGTGGTTGAAGAACATTCTTTTAAATTCAGGTGATCGCTATCACACCAACAACCAGAAACAGCAATTTCGCCGACGTTGACTAGGTCCTAATTTAATTTTACAAAAAGAGAAATTTACAAAAAGAGACGACGTTGACTAAGTCCTAATTTAATTTTACAAAAAGAAAATTTTACAAAAAGAGACGACGTTGACTAAGTCCTAATTTAATTTTACAAAAAGAGACGACGTTGACTAAGTCCTAATTTAATTTTACAAAAAGAGACGACGTTGACTAAGTCCTAATTTAATTTTACAAAAAGAGACGACGTTGACTAAGTCCTAATTTAATTTTACAAAAAGAGACGACGTTGACTAAGTCCTAATTTAATTTTACAAAAAGAGACGACGTTGACTAAGTCCTAATTTAATTTTACAAAAAGAGACGACGTTGACTAAGTCCTAATTTAATTTTACAAAAAGAGACGACGTTGACTAAGTCCTAATTTAATTTTACAAAAAGAGACGACGTTGACTAAGTCCTAATTTAATTTTACAAAAAGAGACGACGTTGACTAAGTCCTAATTTAATTTTACAAAAAGAGACGACGTTGACTAAGTCCTAATTTAATTTTACAAAAAGAGACGACGTTGACTAAGTCCTAATTTAATTTTACAAAAAGAGACACCAAAACATTGGCTTCTTCTTTCAAAATCTTTCATAACAACGTTGCATCAAGCTGAAATCTAACCACACTGTCGTTAGATTTGCGAGCTGATATAATTTCACCAGCAGTTTCCGTACTTGTTACTTTTTTTCATTGACTTTGCAAAAGCTAATAAGGTTAGCATCACATCAGTCTTCGAATTATATAGCCGATGGCTGCGGGGACTTCTCTCGCATTTCGTAAATTCTACACTTCTTCAAACATTAATGATCTTTCAAATGTATTTATTTCTTCCTTAAGCCGTTCACGCATGTCTTAGTTAAACTTTTGGCACGACAATGTGACACATCTCTCAATACTCGTTAGACGATTGACTGTAGGTAATTTAGCTTTAAGTAATACCGCGGCGGGGATCCCCCTCGCTTTCAACATATTCGTAGGTGATATACTCGTAGTATAAGATAAACTAGTTGAGAACAACGTGTCGCGTAGATTGGAAGCGTTGAGAGCTCGCATTGTTTAATGAGGCATCTCGCGGTTACAGGCGCTGAGTTTTGCGGGAACACGCTGCGGCGCGTGCCAGACGGAGCTCGGATACGTGTACACTTAATATGACATTTAATCCATTCCTGCATAATTCCTACAGTGTATATTTAATATTTAACAAGGTAAAACAAGGCATTTCCAATCCTTTCTATGTCTTCATTTCATTTCAAGTTGCTCTCCTCTTACATGTAGAACTTTTATTAACCCTTGTTTGTAGTCTATATTTTAAATTAATTAAATGTTACTCATTTACATTGTGCTGTCCTTTAGACTTTAAAGTATCGGCTATATGTAAATTATCAACTTTGGGTTATAAAACCACATAAATACTATCTTTTTCTCCAATTTTTTTGCAATAGATTGGAGTGACGTGCGATTTCAAATTTTAATTTATCACCAATCACCAAAATATCAAAAGCCTGTTAATTTCTTAGTGAATCCTTTATAATTCATAACAAGAATAACAATTTATATATCCGTGATAATATTCAATTATACAGCAAAAGGAGCGAAACACAATTTTAATAAAGAAATAAAAACAAACTCGTAATGCCATATTTTAGAGTGAAGAAGGTCAGAGCTCATTTGTCGGGTTGAGCATAGATTGAGAGCGATAAAAATGTTTGGACATAGTTCCAGTTACATCTGAAAGCTACTAGATAATTACGTACAAAAACTATGTTTATAGGAGTAACAGTTGAGTTTCTTGCGGAATCAACTTTCTGAACCGGTGGTAGTTTTATTACCAAAGGACAGATTACTGACGATTCAAAAGTGCTTTCTGAGCCTACTTGAATAAAGAATATTTTGATTTTGATATTAAAATTTCACTGATACTTTGAAGCTATAAAAATATATACATACATAGCATCACGCCTCATTCCCATAGGGGTAGGCAGAGATCACGTCCTTCCACTTGCCACGATCCTTGCATATCTCCTTCGCCTCTTGCATTCTCATTAAACGTTTCATGCAAGTTCGTCGGTTTAGAGTACTCTTGATCGGGTCCATATTTAAAATGTCCTGAATTTGGTCTTCCCCTTCCAACTTTCCCATTCACTCTTGACTCCTTTCATTCATTCTCTCTACGTGCCCAAATCTAAATATACATAGAAAAAGTAATGGGAATATGTTTTTAGACCACTGATTCCGAAATTGCATCGAATTGAATATATCGCTGGTGTTTTCACATTCGCAAGTAGGCCCTTATTGCTCTGGAGACCACAATTCAATTAGGTCTCTCGTAATGCAACACGGGCTATCAGCATTCAGAAGGAATGTGCGTTACCTAGCACGAAGTGGCGTAAATCGCGCGCGGTCGCCTACAATGAAACGGTAGGGCTACTTCACAACTATGCGAATGAACACGGACCTTAACGTTTAGGGCCACTAAACGGTTAATATGAAAACGCTTAGTGAAAACCCTTCGTGATATTATCTTTTTTACAAGTAAAAAGTACAAAACCAATACAATTTTTTTATCCAAGCATGTTTTTAGATGTTCCTATCCGTGTTTTTTCACATTTGGTCGTCTCCAACAAATCTCCTCTTGTACGAGTATTTTCTTTTCTCTTCATAAAATATATAGCATATACTTTAAGGTGCAATAAAAAAGTGTATACACACAGCACATTTCAGTCGTCTTTTTTTCTATGACTTGACTGTATTCTCAAGTGATTCTAAGCGTCAGTGTAAGGTGAAAGCGCGCTAGAATGGTATGAGTTAACTGAAACTCATGGTCGCTGCACCTCATTTTTAATGTTCTCAGCAAACCTATGCTCCAGTTCAGGATGTGATCCCGCTGGGTTTTATTGGGTATTTTGTTCTGCACATTCCCATATCAACTAAAGGTTAACAAGGCCGATTTGAAATAGATTGCCCGTGTCAACTACTAGTATATATATACGATAGTCCTGTCTCAACACGGACAATCAGAAATTTAAGCATCTCTTTTTAAAGTCATAATGTGTATTATCTATTTCGCTTCATGATGGCTGTCGTAACAAAATATGGTTAGATATAACACCAGACAATAGAAAAAACAAATATATTTGTTACAAATTGACCGTTACTAACGATGCGTGTGTCGTGTCGAAGGTCGTTAAGTTTTTTGTGGTATTCTACAAGCGAGTGTTTATTAGTGTGAATCATTATTTGTGCTTTTGATTACATAAGTGATGAGAATAATAATGAAAACCCTCGAAATAAGTTTTAATTTTTAAGATGTGAGCCTATAAATACAAAACGGGCTTTTTCACTGTCTCAAAGCTTAGCGCAACATGACGTTACACCAGAGTCTTAATTTAATAAACAAAAGATAACATTATATAGTCTAACTATTAGAAAACATAAAAATCATAAGATTTCATAGTTTTTCATGAACATTTAAGTTCGAAGAGCCACTTTAGCGTCATTTGTCCCGCGGGATGTAAAATGGTCCGTGCGGGGCGGGACAGGGGACGGTAATTTCCATTAAAAAGCGCGGGCAAATAAAACGCAGCCGTACAATTTAAGGGATAAATGCATTTCTTAGCAAAAAAGGGATATTGGCAACTCTGTGGGTAACACTACAGAGACCAGATACTTTAAAATACAAATTATTTATTAGTCTTGAGAAACGCCTTCCAAATGGCCGCAACTGGAAGGCTTCTCAAGATATTAACTTTTGTCAAGGTATTTGGATATATCCCGAGGGGTCCATGTAATGTTGCGAGGAGAAATTTAGTTTTAAACTCCTAGGTATGTTAACCTTTGCAGTCTTTGACTAATGTTCGTTCTTGAGGGAATCAAGAACATTAAGGGTCGCGCGATAAACTAAATGTATTATATTCATTGTTTCAACTACCATTGTTTTGTTGTGTAAGTTGTTTTACTGCCAGAACTAACGAGTAACGGTGGCTTTGCTTAATATCACAAACAATTGTTTCTTGATTAACAAAATTAGGTCCCTCATAAATTGGTCTAATATTTAACGTAGAATTAGCAAATACTCGTGAATGTGTCGTTTTAAAATATCTTTTTGTTTGTGTAATAATAAAACAGTTTTCTTTAAATTGGGTGTAATACTTTTATTACTTCTTTATATTTCTCATATTTTTTTACAGTTAGCTTGGATTTATACATAAACCATTTTATTCGCTTTAAATATATTGATTTGTTTATATAACATGGGTACCTCTTAGGAACTTCTAGTTTAATATTTAGCTAAGTTTAATAAGAAAACAAGCAAGCACTCGTGATTATGTTTTCTCAAAATACCTTTATAATTATTTGACTAATATGAAAAGAAGGTGTTCTTTTCTTTTATGGGTGTATCTTTTTGCCAAGATTGTTTGTAGAACTACTTGCGACATTATCAAGCAATACAAAAGCTTTATGTTTTCTATTTTTAAGTATCGGTTGTTGCAGTTTGTTGAAATTAATCCATTCCCTGTTGTGCGAAGTATATGCCGTCGTTTGTCTCTCCCAATAGTTCAGTATCCTTGACATAGAGTAAGTTAAAAGCAGTAATATGCAGTTGGCAGCGAATAATGTCGCAGTTGGCAATATAAACGAATTCATGGGATTGAACACAATTGGAAGTTTTTTGTGTTTAAATATAATGGGGAGCTCTACCGGAGCAGATATGTTTAAACTTTCGTAGGATATCTCAGGTTTCACATGTTAAATAGAAATATTTTTTGAGCCGTTTAGAAAGTCGATTCTACTGAAAAATTTCTTATGGTAAAAGCTGGTAATTAACTTAATATACTGCTTGTTGAAATGGTTGATTTTAACGAAGAAGATATCGCCAAGAAGTTTTTTAAATTCTTTTTAATACAATTTTTTACAATAATAAAATTTAATGATGTATGAAATTGGATTCAAATCAATCGTTTCTGTTATTGAAACATGATTTTAGATCTTTAGTAGCCAAAAAACTCACTATTGTTGGCATTTGTGTTGTTATGTGCTGATAGTACATTTTTAGATTTTCTTACTATTTTAGATATGAATGGAATATGTACTATAAAGTTGTGGCTGGATTTGCTAGTAATTGCCACTTTTCATGCAGTCAAAAGATTCTACATTAGATTCTCAAGACAAAATTACTTTTGCGTTTATGGTATTAGTATAGGTTGGTGTATCAAGATGTTAGAATATGCATCAGTACACGAAGAGCTCGTACGTTAACCGCCGCGGAGTGGTTTAATATTTGAACACTAGGCAGGTGGCTGCGCCGTACGTACGTACGTGGCTTCAATATCAAACAATGCCATTGTAACTGTGTCAAATGCCTCTTTGAAAACTCCTTTATTAATATACTAGATCAAGCCTTTGATATCATCAAAAATTCAAAATAAAGTCTCTGAGGGACCTACCTAAAGAGTAGCAATGATAAAATACTGAGATGCGTGGATTCTCGTTCAAAGATGTTCCGGGTTCTACACTGAGCTATTAAGTTTGTCTTTATAAAAGGAAACTTATGAGTTTGGTTATTATTTTTAATCCATTATAGTGCCTTTCGGTAAAAGAAAATAATCTGCACATCTTGGAAGTACTTCTGGTTTCCTTGTCTAAAAGTACTTCGTCCTAGGAATGAATCTACTGCTACTTAGGTATTTCTTATAGGGTTCCTGATAGAACTCTATTAAAGAGAAAAGCTTTCCTATATTTTGGTTTATTTAATATACAATAATTCTGAGTTTTAATTATCAATAGATAGAAATAATTAAGTTATCAGCTACAAAATGGGATATAATCAACCGATGGCTTTGTCCGAGCTCATTGAATGAGTTGGCTCCGCGGGGACTTCCCCAGACGTAGGTACGAGCAACGTAGGTGTTATTGAAATACTTATTCTATTACATTATGGAAATAAATAAGTTTAAATTAAGATAATACACATTATTACTTTATATAACAAAATTACATTAAATGAATTAAACTTCTCCAATTCCTATAGTGTAAATACTTTCCAAATTAATGTAATAAACAGGTTAATTTAAGTATCCTATGATTTTTGTTATTTGGATGTAATCCTCCTTTCTTTATTTCTTAATAAAAAATATACATGTGTATAGTTTACATAAGTTTAAACATTTGTGAATAATGCGTCATAAGACCATAAATCATAATTTTAACATATACATATTTAAATTTGCTTTCATTTTTGGTTATATATTTATAACATAGGGACCTAAAAAAGGCGGACAAAATATGCTCCATTCCATTCATATCTTTTCGTCATCGAATCAGTGAAGGTGAGAATTAATATCATTGACATAGCCCAAACAATTGTGAAACTGAAGTAGCAATCAGCAATAATAATATTGTACTTGGACTTTGGATCTGAAGGTGCTGCAATGGTGATCTCACTCCGGAAAGCAACAATCGTACTATCGACAATAATATAGATAGACGACTTGAGGAAAATCGCCGGATACAAGAGGTACATGCTCCTACTCTATGTTAATCATCATGAAAGCTGTATCTATTAGTGGCTATCAGTTAATACGACTGTATATTCTTTAAAATTTCAGTCATTATTTTTTTTTTAAAACCCAAATTAATCCATTGTTTATTGCTATTATTGTGACAAGAATAAGGCTGCGGTGTAAATCTTGCAAAGGCGCGGAACCCTTCCTCTGCACATTCAATTAACTGACACGAAGCAGCTTTGATGGGAAAAATCACTCAGTGATAGGAAATAATACAAATATAATGTAATAAATATTACTATTACTATATACATAAAATATATATGTTAGAGAAAAAGACAATTAACAATTATTAAAATATGTACAAATTCACGTGAATTAGTGGGAATATAAATGTGTGTGCGCATGTGTACGTGTTTGCATTTGTATATTTGAGTTTGTGTGCGTGCAATGTGTAACTGTGTGTGTATGCAAAATTAAATTATTATGTTTGTATCCAAATCTGTCGTGGTAAAAGGTTCGATAACTATTTGTGCTATTATCGACTAGCAAACCAGTTAATTAAAGATGTAATAAAATATTTTTCTATATAAATATCTATTTATGTTTTAATAAAAACAAACATTACCCATGTTTTGCTCCAGTCTTATAAGACAAGCGGTAATATACGTCTCTGTCGACAAACAGTCGTTCCCGGGCACTGTTATAACAAAACAGATACACAAGTAGGTAATACAAGTGTAGTGCCTACCTTTGATAAGCATGCAATGTACATATTGAAAGGCGGTAGCGGAAAATATATTAACATTTGAAATATTATACGTTACTTCTTTTGGGTAAAATACAATTGCAAATGGCAAATGCAACGCCAGCAGTGAAGTCTAAGGTCCTAGTATATACTGTCGTTTATATTTATTGCAATGTTAAAGAGGAAAGGTAACTGCTGTCTATAGTACATTTCATAAGAAGTGTAAATGATTTTATAACAAAGCTCTATATTATAAAATTACATTAAAACCCCGTCTAAAGTACAGCTGCTATTGAGCTACCATTTGCAATAATATATTTTAAGACATAATATTTGTGCAGCGCTCTCTGCCATGCCCTCTTGAATTCGATAGTGCACTATAATTGTAGCGACAAAAAGAAACACGAACAGTAACTAATCATAATAACATTACACTATAAAGGTAATGTCTCACTGCAGGACTCCCTCAAAAAGAAGGGTTTTTACAGCACACAATCACTAAGCTGCTGTACTAGGTTTTCACCGTTACATTTACCAACAATTACTCTAGGCGTATGCAAGGATCTTCACAATGTCCTTCTTTATCGTAAAGCACATTTTGAAATAAACAAGCAAGCACTTAATTTTTTATTAAAAAACCTTATACAAACATACATCACACCTCATTCCATTCGGGATAGACAGAGACCATGTCCTTCCATTTGCCATGATCCTTGCATATCACCTTCGCTTCTTTCATTCTCTTTCAACCTTTCAGAGTTCGTCAGTTCAGAATACTCTTGACCTGATCCTTATTTCAATTGTTTGATTGATTTGGTCCAAGAACGTTTGCGTTGATCTTCCCCTACCAACTTTGTCATTCATTCTTGACTCATAAATACACAAACACAAACTAAACAAATTAAACAACTCTGATACAGTCGACATTTAAAAAAAAGTGCTCAAATTGTCCATACCTAAAGTCCAATCATCTTTTGCCAGGCGTTTTGCGTCCTTCATCGTGTCCAAACTCTACAATTATATAAGTACTGCAGCTTAAAGAATGTAACCAATCGTCAAACTAAGCACTTTAATTCAGCATGGCTTAAACACGAACGTATGAGGGTACAGAACAGGCTCTAACAAACTTTGTATAATAATTTATGTATATACTCAGTTTATTTAATATATGTATATATTTAGCTTACATATGTGTATGTAATGAATGTATATATTTTAAGTCTAAAAGTATTAGTCATAGTTAAGTTAGCCCTAGCCACACTTTCTTTATAATTTAAGCTTTAATATGTTTTTTGTTTTTCTATCATTCTGCCTGGACCCATAAAGCTGCCATCGAAAAGGTCTTGCGACGAATGGATTGTCAGCGGGAAATTTGGAAGACCGTCAAAAAAAAGAAGGTTGCGTATCTGGGGCACGTTCTGAGACATGACAGGTTACTCTTACAACTAATAATGATGGGCAAAGTGGCTGGCAAGAGGTGTATTGGTCGCAAGAGGAAGTCCTTGCGCAACATCAGGGAATGGACCGGGATCGCGAGTGCCGCTTAACTATTTAGCCTCGCGAGGGACAAAGTTAAACATGGAGAACTGGCCGCCAACCTTCGTTAGTCGGAGAGGCACAGAAAGAAGAAGATCATTCACACTATAATATAATAAACCTAGTCTTAGTACAAACCAGTAGCTAATGTCAACGGTCTCCTAGTGTGGAGACCTTCAGCAACCAACGGGCAAACGTTCTTTGTGATTAATACATACTCATTGACCAATATTTGAACCAAGGACTTCCCAGAACCAGAATTCACACGTATCGCTACATGGCAGTCGTGACGTTTTTAACAATATGTAAACAATTTTTTCTTTTTGTGGTTGCGCACCCGCTTCCGCGCGTGATGTGTTCGCAGCCCGTGCGTGTTCACGTATAATACACGCAATAACAGTAACATTATGCGAGACAACTGAGGGGAATAACTCTGGCTTACGATGTTAGCTAATGTCGAACATGTATTTGCTTGCCTTTTCAATATGCATTCGAGATTTGGTTTTCCGTGTCAACACATATAAAAAAAACAGGACATTATTTATCTGAATCTATCTTGATATAAAAAAAACGTGTGATTTGCAAAACCACGTTGCAAATAAAACTTTTTGCATCATTGGCGTCGTCATATAGACTTTGACTGCTCGAGCGCCTATCGCTTTCGTGCAATACATAGATGGGAAAATAAGACGAGGTGGTAACAATATTTAACATGAAAGGCTCCCAGTGAAAATCGACGATGCAGTTTACTGTATCATCATGATAACATGTGAGACATTGATAAATCCCGCAAAATTGTGTAAGAATAGGGTTGAGATTAAAATAAGTGTTTCATTCTTTCTTAAATATAATAAACTGTATTAACTAAAAAAAATACCTTCCATTATCCTTATAATATGAGCTGTTTGCCTATATATTAGCACAGCTGTTCAAAGATAAGTGTGAACATATTAGATCACCTACGGTAAGCTGCGTAGGGCCTGATCCGGTAGAAATCCGTTAGTTTAAGTCAACCTAGAATCAAACTTAACACAAGAAAGTCACCAAATTCCAAATTAGAATATTCTTTATTCAAGTAGGTTTCCCAAGCTTCTTTGAATCAACATTAGTCTATCCCCCAGTAATGAATCTATCATCGGTTTGGAAAATTGATTCCACTCAGATGAAAATCATTGGTTACTTTTAAAACTTAATTTTCTAATAATTTAAAACGTGTGACATGTATATTTCTTTAATTTATCTCTAAAACTGTATTGTTCTACCTGTAAGTTTAATTTTAACTGCTTTCTTTTATTTACGCAAAAGCAAATCAGGAATTAATCAATAAAATCATCTTTAATCTAACATATACATAGATGGTCTAGTGGTTAGTATGATCGTCTACAGACATCCGTGCCTCGGAGAGCACGTTATGTCGTCGGTCCTGCGCCTGATCTCTTTCCGGTCGTGTCGGATTCTCCCGTCACACCGGACTATGAGAGTGAAGGAATAGAGAGTGCACTTGTGTACTATGCCTGCCAATCCGCAGTGGAGCAGCGTGGTGGGTCTATGCTCTAAAAACCCTCGCTCCTCGGAGTGAGGAGGCCTATGCCCAGCAGTGGCACGTTATGGACTACTACTAATTAACTAACTATACATCCTATGATGGTATATCGTGCAAAATAACAACCCGTTACATAGATAGAAGCTTGTTTCATAGTTACAATATTAGCTCCACCTGAGGGCGAAAACGTATCGAGTGTTTACCTTCAAACAATAGATCCTAACTGTTATGAACCCTCTCGCCTTAATGTGTATTAAAATCAGCTAAGTTACATAGAAATAATCATTTGAAACCCTATTTAACGTCAATAGAGTCGAAATATCCGTACACTGCCTTATTGTTACAACTTAAGTTTGGATATTGACACAAGTAAAATGTATCTACCTACTATTATTGTAATTTTGAATTAATTTCTTGAGTCACGTTTAAGGGTTGGGGGCCTAAACTCTTGTTTCAGTGATTACTTATTACATTTCTCTAAATCCATAGCAACTACTAAAACTGTTTGTTCTATGTTCGTTATAGAACGAAATAAGGCAAGCGACGATTGGAAATTTAGAAGGTTATCTTCACAATTTTCAGTAAGTAAAGGTTTTCCTGGTAAGGTGACTGTTGCTTTTCCCAGCAGTACTACCCGCGTATTTTTATAAGAGTTGAAGTACTAGTCTATATAAAATATATATTACATGACCTCTGCTTTATTATAACCTTCCATTACGGTATTTCACATGAACATTTTTTGGAAGGTGAACAAGGTGAGGATAGTAAGTTATCTTTAAGAAATGTATAGATGTCCCTAAAGGATTACGCAGCGTTTTCGGTGAAAGCTTCCCAGACTTTTTGATTTTTTATGGCACTTTCAACAAATATCGCTATACACCAACCAATTTACACCAGTATTGAACAATTTATATACATAAACCGTCCTCATAAATCACTCTATCTTCTAGTGTTAGCCGCATGAAAAACAGGAGTTTTACTAGCAGGTTACTCAAGTTATAAACTTGATTAGAAGTTACTTTTAATTTAGAATAAACAACATCGTAGATATTAAAATAACAACACCAACTCACATTAACCAACAACTTTTATTCTGTCCACAATTTTAATATACACAACTTGCACTATACTAACTATTACTTCGCTATTAGAATTTATACAATTTAGCTTTACTTCTCTTACAACAATTACTTCACGAGACACAGCTCGAAAGACTTTCTCATACGCTAATTGATAATTGATGCGCTCGTAAAAATTATCTCCTATTGCAAAACATTTCATAATATTACACCATGCTTTTGGTATTTTTAAGTGTTGCCACTATTTTACACTTGCCACTAGACTCACAACTATCTGTAGTCTAACATAGAGAAGTAAAGGTTTTTTAGGCCCCTTTCAATTATGGTAAACACTTGATGAGTATAAAGCAGTCCTTTAAAATAATAACAGCGTGTTTAACAACACAGAATCCCTCGGTACGCATTAAAAGCTCACGTAGCCCGTAATCACCTACAACGACGTGTGCAAACAATTTCGAGGATAGCAACTTATTAAAACATTCGTTCGACATGACGTTAATTACTTAAACCCGAGCCGGCTGTTTGCGACCCGCCGATTAATAAAGGCCCGTGTTTGAGTTTCGGTTAGGTAAATGAAAACGGGTCATCGCTTGCTATGGATTATGGTCTGATCGCTGGCCGGTTTTAATATTGGGATAATTGTTTATGTTCTCGTGTATTAATGGCAAGATATGGTTTCTTCGGTTCGCTTCGTAACGGTATGTTCTTCGTGGTGTATCCCTCGAAAGGAATAAAGGTAAGTAACAGCCACTTCAGGGCACAGACTGCCTCCCACATAGGAGGAACAGCTTTTAGGCCATAGACCCAACAAGGTACTTTGCTGCAATTTGACAGGTCCTTATATCCCAAATGACTCTCATTCATTCAACAACGGATTGAAATGCAACCTTAGCAGTGCCTATTCAGGATTAGATCCCGCGACTGCTGTAAACCAAAATCCATGTGTTTCTACCACCAATAGGGCTTCATTGTTCATGCTAAAGGATGTATCAGTTTGATATACTATGAAAACGCTTTCGACTGACTTCAGCACGAAAAACTTATCAAAGTTTTTACTAGCAACCGAAAGCGCGAGATTGTGTCAATCGGGTTCTGATGAAAGACATCGATATACAGAGTGTGGCTAGGTGGTGTATTGTCGCCCTTGATATTTAACATTTACGCTGACGCAATATTTACAGAAACCCTGGAAAACGTGTAGCAAATGCCACCTGTCAGATTACATTTTGTAAGCGAAGGACACCACGGTCCGTATTTGAGTTTCGGTCAGGCAAATGGAATCGACGCAAACGAAGTCATGGACAAATTTATTATTTAAATAAATGTTTTAAATGAGAAAATATAGGTCTGAGTAACACAATCTTGACAAATACAGTTTAAATTTACCCAGCTACGGGTAACAAAACACCTGGGGGTTTTTATAGGGGATAAAGTTACTGCTATTATGTCGTATGCATCATACGGGTCAACAATACCAGCTGCTCGTCTTACAAACTCAATGGCACTTCAGTATTGCCAGTGAAAAAAATGCGTTGCCTTTTTTACCGTTATTGAATATCATTTTTATAAAGAAAGTGTTAAACTCTTTACCTGATATTAAATTTTTATTTTCTGTAGACATTTTTAGTGAGTCTATCTATTTTAATATAAAAAGTAATAAATATAAATTTTAACAGTAAAAAAAGAACTACCTTCAAAACAAACTTACAAATATATTAATATGCTCTAAAAAGTAAGAAATAATTGCGTATTCTTTGATAGCCAAGGTAGATGTTCCCCGCGTGTCCACTGGGCAGCTCCCGTGTCTCTCCCACCTGTAGCTACATATGTAGGCACCTCGGCTGACACCGACTCCAAATATAAGAATACGAACAACTCTCAAAAAGAATACGCAATTATTTCTTACTTTTTAGAGCATATTAATGTATTTGTAAGTTTGATTTGAAGGCGGTTCTTTTTTTGTTAAAGTTTCTATTTATATTTGATTTTTAGTGAATCTAAAGTAAACTAACAAATGTGTCTCAATATATGTACACCTGAAAACGTGTTTCTCATATGAGATAACACCGTTTAAATGAAACAACTATACAAAGTTAAATTTACATTAACAAAGCCACACCCGGGATCGAACTCGAAACTCTTATACGTTACAGATCGGTTATTTTGCCACCCCGCTATCACCAGTCTTCTATATGGTGATCGAGCACAACACTAACAAGCAAAAATCTCCCCCCCCCCCCCCCCCCCCCCCCCCCCCCCCCCCCCCCCCCNTCACGTTTCAAATATTGCAAATCGGCAACATACGTAAGGTCATTGTCATTTGATTACAGACAGTTATATATTCTGCCATAAATCGCACCCTTACTGTAAGCCGTTGAGGAGATCCATTGATCATCATATTTAACTACGACTAGCACTTGACCATATCCAAGTTACGGTAGGCAACTCAAATATCTGGATATCCTATAGAAGATTCTGCCGAGTATCGTTGATTTGCTCCTAAGAATTGAAGATCACTATGTCATGGATTCCATCATCACAACCTTACCAAATTATCACAAAACACCCCTTGAAGTATACCCTTTCTAATAAAAAAAGAATTATCGAAATCGGTTTACGCGATCTTGAGTTATTCCTCCATTTGTCGCGCACATGCTTATGCAAATTTAAGACATCCGGTTTTCTCATGGATGCCATCATCAGAACTGGATTTTAATGAAATGGGACTCTATGACGAGCATCACCTTTCATTATAAAAAAAATCATCAAGATCGGTCCACCCAGTCGGGAGATATGAGCTAACAAATACAGACGAATTGATAACCTCCTCCTTTTTTTGAAGTCGGTTAAAAAGGTTTTTGTAATGTTAAAGATTATTTAAATCATAAATATGTTTGGTCTTGATTCTAGTAGTACACGGAAGCTAAATATTACACAAACACTATAACTATGTTTACAAGAATGTCTCCTGAGTTTCTTGTCGGTTCCTGCTCAGGAGAATCAACTTTACGAAACGGTGGTAGATCTTTTTGAAATGGACTATTGACGATTCAAAAGAGCTCTCGAGCCCAGTTGAATAAAGAATATTTTGATCAGGGTAACTTAATCTTTAAACTCGATTATTAAGCATTTCAAACCGTCAAAGATTTATTTGAAAATTTGCACAGTTGCCAAGGGCTGATGATAACGTAACCATTTTAAAAGTTTCTCTCGTCATCTTTACTAGGATCTCCAACATTACCTCTTCCTGCCGTGAGTGTGCAATTTCTATGTGTACTTTTCCTTAGATATGATAGTTGTTATATAGTTAATAATAATAAATACGAATATTACAAATAATATGGAACACATAAAAAAAAATACATGATACAGTCGATGGAATTAAAAACTTTAAAATAAATAATAGTTACAATTTACATTATACTATATAACATTCATTAACTCAGTAAATTGTACACTATTGTATTGTATCTCGAATACAATACAATAGTGTTAAAAACAGACGGACAATTTTTTACCAATCGATGATAGTTGAATGAAAATCAACGCAATGAATGACACTGCGAGCAGGACGGTAACAATGCATTCTTCGACCGAAATACGACCGTTAGTACATAATAGTAACAATAATCGTCAAGTGTGAATCTATCTAATTTGGACAGAGTTCTGTTTTTTATACTATAACGAGAATATAATATGGGGTTTCTAATTTTGATAGTGAAAAAAACGAGTATATTAGAAGATAAGTCAATAGATATTTGTTCCATTGTAAAGAGAAAGGTTAACAATTGAAAACGATATCAGACTAATATCTACCGCGGCTACACCAGAAGCACCATATCCTTTCCATGACCAATAATGGATTGCACTATCGAGTTATGATTATTGATTTTTATGGCCGAAATCGGAAGATATATGGATGTGGACAATGTTTATTATACAACAATTAAATTTTGCAAAGAAAGTTTCCTGGGCTTGTTATTTCTCGAAGGTGAATAGAATTGGCCTGTGTGATCTTGTGATTGAAACACCTTTAAACTTTTTTCATAGGGTCTACGTAAATAAATGTACTATGCTCCATAAACGATTCAAGACCTTAAAGATGGAATTCGTGAATTTATCGAGGACATACATCCGCAAATGTGCTAATTGGTCATGGAAAATTTCATATTATCAATATTGGTATGGATATATCCTAATTGATCGTATATCGATGGATCTATCGTAATAAGAACTTTGTGGTATGAAAGAAGATGTAGTTACTAAAAATGAGAAAGATATAGGCACGTAGACAGAATGAATGAAAGGAGACTGATAAGAAGGAGGAAGACCACGGGGAACGTTCCTGGACCAAATCCAGGACCATTTAAATAAGGGCTGGGTCAAGAGTACTCTAAACTTGAATGAAAGGTTAAATCAGAATGAAAGAAGCGAAGGAGATATATAAGGATCGTGGCAAGTGAAAGGAATGAGACGTGAAGCTATTCATGTAAATAAATATCGTAATTGCCTTATTGGTCTAGCGGCAGTTTATGCGGGTACAGACGTGAAGTTCTGGGTTTTTGTAAATCTACAAAAGAGGAATTATGCTGCCATACATTGTTTTGTTATATATCCAAGAGATTAGGTATCGTTTTTGATGAAAGCTCCCAAGCTTGATTTTTCCAACACAATTGCGATAATATTTTAACTAATTTACACGAAACTATGACAAATTGTATACATAAATCTTCCTGAAGAATCACTTTACTCATTGGTGAAAATTTTGTCACTATCTGTGACAATCTGTTAAGAAGTTTTTGAATTTATAGTGATGATATGAAAGTACATACGGAGCCCTAACGAATCGCCCTCACCTTGTCATCCCCTCTGGTCCACCTACTATAAATTACTCCAATGATTTTTAGTCCGTGCGACATATTCCCGTGATTTATGGCGCTCGCAAACAAAGCCAACCGGTTACGGTTATGAAACCCGTGAACTGGGGGTAGTGTGAAAAGCTTTTTGTTTCCAGTGATTATAACTGTTACATATGCCACTATACGTTTGTGCGACAAAAAAACACTTTGAATCAATACTTCACACAACTTTATTGCATTCATAACAGTAACTAAAATATATTTGACGATTTTATGGAAAAATTTAACTGAGGTATAAGCTTTTATATCGAGTGAAACTTGCTGTCGTAACAGTCCAAATTATTTGATTTTATTTGAGTTACTTTGTAGGCCATAAAATCAGCTTAACCCAATTTATATCTATTTCTGTTACTCTACTTTTTAAGTCTGAATCAGACAATACTAAGGTCAAGTAGATACCAGTTTTAACGTATGTGTTATGATAAGAATTATTAATGAGTCAGTGGCTGTTTCAGGGAGTACATAAAATCAACGTTATTTCAGAAAAATCATTGTTAAATAAGGGTATAATTAAGTTACTCTTAATATTATAAATGGTGTAACGCCTGAAGCTAATTTGACAAATAACCCATGTATCTATCTATGATGAAACTCACAGCCCAAGAAGATCGAGCGGGACAACGTCTTAAATACCATCTCTACGCCCTCTTGAGGAACCGTCTGGTCCAATGGCCGTTTATTTTAATAAATAAACACGGCGAGACCTCCTGGCAGGGTGTTTATTCAGTGCCGCGGGCTACCCCTTGCCAAGGTATTGTAATGTTGGTCATTTGTTAGCGCGCAGCGGTCCGCAGGCGCGATAAGCCGGCTGTATAGGTGCTTCATTAAAGCGAATTTTTTGATGCGCACGCGACTGATCCCGCATTATCTTTTTATCGTTGCACCCCAAGCAGACGGATTAATGTGCATTGCAGATATTTGTCACCTTAAAATATTCGAAATGTATTTAATATTTTACTTATGAGGAACAAGCTATTCCTCGTAATGTTACTCGGGTAGTTCTTGATTTCATCAGGGATTAGGAGGATTCCTCCTGGTTTTAGTGGGTATTGTGGTCCTCGGTCGGGGCAAGTGAGCAAATGCATTTTTCAGCGAAAAAATAAAACGGGTAGTTTTCGAAAATGGAATATGAAAATGCAAATTATTATACATACATACATAGCATCACGCCTCATTCCCATAGGAGTAGCCCGAGACCACGTCTTTCTACTTGCCACGATCCTTCCATACCTCTTTCGCTTCTTTCATTCTCATTAAACCTTTCATACAAGTTCGTCGGTTCAGAGTACCTTTGACCTGGCCCTTATTTCAAACTTTCCCATTCAGTCTTGACTCATAAATCCTTTTTGTCAGTCTCCTTTCATTCATTCTCCTTACGTGCCCAAACCATCTAAGCATACCTTTCTCAAATTTAGTCACTATCACATCTTCTTTTATACCAACGTTCTCTTATCACAGTATTTCTTACTTTGTCACTCAATTTCAATCCACTTATACTTCTCCATGCTCTCATCTCTACCGCATTTATTTTACCTTTATGCTTCTTCTGCCATGCTTAATTTTCACTACCAGCCAGTCTGGTCATTTGAGACACCATCTAGCTATTCATAAAGGCGTGCAGAGCACCATTTACCATATTCCCTGCATTTACTCTCCTTTCAATAACATTTCACATGTTCCATCTTTTGTAAATTTAGATCCCAAATATACAAATTCTGTCACATCTTCCACTTGTTCCCCATCAAAATTAGATAGACAAGAATAGACAATAGTTAGGTACGGTAAGAGAAATGGCAGATCCCTGAACCGAGAGGAAAGAGTTGGACGCGGCGATGCTTTGCCAGAGTATATGTGAGTCTCAAGCGCTGTTATAGAGGTTTTACATCATAATGAATCTAGAGAGATATTGAAATACATGACAAATATAGAAATCGAAGTGTAAACCAATACACAGGGTACAAAAAACGTCACATCAAGTGATCTGCGTCATTCCAGATCATTGGGATTCATGTATATACATATATAACAGCGAAGAAGGATTACTTATGGACTCAACTCTAAGCCTTAAAAATTAACGGCAAATCGACTTGAAATTCGGCGTACATATTACTTTTACAATAATCACATATTACGACTTCGTAGTACAACTTGTAATATATATAGCTATTTGGACAAAATTTGTATCAGATCAAATGCCAAAGAAAATCAAGGTGAAGTAGCGTCGAGGTTTTATCGATATAAAGATTCATCTCTCACCAAGAACAGATTTTCCTATATTTCAATGGGATTGAGAACCACGTGGGTTGCACCGTGGGGATAATTAGTTGCTAAAAAAACTAAAACAAAATGGGACCAACAGTTTCCGACATCTGCCTAGGTGCATACAATAGGCGCGTGTGTCACCCGTGTGTCGCCGAACAAATATTGCATTACCCTGTCCCCCGCGACACGCGCCGCGTCATACAAGTCTTTGTCCCCGACCCCGTCTCTGGCACAGTCACCCCCTACCTAATCCCAGGGTAATAAAAAGCACAGATTTTTTTACCGCTTACGATTATTCTTAAACTAGCTTTCACCCGCGACTTCGCTCTCGTTTGACATCACCAGCTTCATGCCAATTGCAGCATCCCTCCATATTTTCAAAAATTCTTTAGTAACTGATGTAAACTATTTATCCATCACAATTTTTCTTAATTTCATGTTTTGACGATATTTCAAAAAAATTCTCTCTTAGGTGATAATTACTCTCTGACAACTGTCTATCTGCCAAGTTAAGTTTACACATACTATAATATAGGCCAACTTCAAAATAAATTAACAAGTTTGTGTATTGTGGAAATCCTTGGTGGAGACCTATGTCCAGCAGTGGATGGATAATAAATTTAATTAATATCAGATTGAGCTACAGAGAAGTGCGCGTGCCATTCTCTGGTTTAATAGAGAAACAAAACAGGCTTCCTTAATTCCCATATCTTGCCCACAGCCATATCTCAAAGCGTCAAAAGCAAGCCCACCATATTCGAGTCATTTATCGTTAAAAAGGTATTCGGAGGTGGCCCTTCGTGGGGGACCTTTTTGCCCGTCCGTCTCAATTGCTGAAGGTAATTTTAATAGTACCAAATTAATAATTTCCTTATGCCCGCATGCCAGCCCATTCGCCGATTGTTCCACGTCCCTTAGCCCTTTTTGGGCTTTAATTGGGACTTATTTTACACTTATTCTGGTGGAATTTTTAATGCCACTAATTGAACAGATGACGCGGCATGTTGGAGCCGTGTTCATATGATCTTATCGTTAGAGCAATTTATATGATCATTTGAATGGCACATTTTCAAAAATTTGAACAGCGACTAGACCTTACAGAAGACAAGAAATAACAAGAAAATTGTTGTAAATATACTAGTACATAAAATCACAACTCATTTAATATTACCCATATTTAAGGTAAACTTCTCTATAACAAACTTCTAGAAAACGTACTGAAGATGTCACTCAATAAAATCAAATCCTTTATTGAATTGAAAATTGTATTATAATTTGAAAGATTATGTAGTTGATAAAAAAAGGCGTAGAAGCGAATAGATTGCCCTTATCTTATTAAAATTATAATGATAATGAATCGGAACGCATTTTTTTTGGCAACACGTCTATTCTGATATGTGATAACTAGCCACAGCTGCAGCCTCCGACCAGTCTTGACCCACAGAATGTCATCATCATCTAGTGCCTTTCATTATTCTTCGGACTTAATTTTAACAGTCAGATGACAAAAAACCTTTCTCTCCTGTGCTATCTTTACATCTATATCTATACGCATTTCTCTCTTGTGCTAATTGATGTACAATATAATGATTTAAAGGGAAGATTGTTTATTCGAGAATGAACTTGAAGCCAGGAATGAAAAGTCTGATGTCAAAGTTAACAAACCATCGAGAAAACTTTAAAATGGAGTACAAAGGGCCTTTCATATGAGGTATGCACAAAAGACAAAGTGAACCGGCCGTAACTTAAAACGTGTAAAATTAAATAGAGGCCGCTTTGTGGAGGGCACTCTAATAGTTTAGACCCGCATATCATACTTTGCCCTTAGGTTTCGGGGTCACGTGAGATGACATACAATCTCAGTAAATGTATTTTCAAAAAGTCTTAGTGCCACTTTTGACATAAATTTTAAAACGAAAATATTTAATGTGAAACTTTTTTCCTTCACCTTTTATATTTCTGTGCACTTGTAACATGTTAGTAAAGTGTAAGGCACTCGGGGAGCAGCTGAGGCTAGCCAACATACCGCATGGCTCACATCAGCTGTTTCACATACATTGTGATTTCGTACAACCACACTGTTTTTCTTTCAATTCAACCTTTTTTTTATTTTCGGTGAAATTAAAACATTCAGAGGAAGCTTGCCCAATGGTAGCGAAACAGAATGGTGGGCCAATACTCTAAAAATCCTCTCCGTTGTTAGCTTGATGCGTTTGTTCAGCGGTGAGGCATTTACAAGTTGTTCCTTGCTTTTTTTAAAAAAACTATATCATCTTTAATGAGAATATAAATATATTAAATGTATGTACCTGCCAACCGTCTTTTTCTCCTAAATTGGCATTTGGTCAAGCATCATAGGGGTCGAGAGAAAAAAACACATGGAGACGCTTAAATATCATCAAGTCTACAATAATTAATTTTAGGTTTTAAATTATACTTCCATAAATGATAAACGTGTAATACCTTTGTTCTGAGTATAACTATGGATCGATTGTGATTTTTTATAGCTGATTGGTTAGTACTTCATTGCAATCTCATCTGTTGGACGTCGAGATCTTAGCTATCGAAGTAAGTACTCGGACCATTGCACTAATTTAAATTAACGTGACTTACTTAACTTAAAATAAATTTAATCAAAATGGCCTCAGTTTTATAATAGTTACGACCATTTTAGATAAGAATAGTTAAACTGATTTGCAATAAATTACGCATACAGGAACAGCACAAAAAGACATTGCATAATTAGATAGCGGGATTGTTTAGCAAAAATTTAAATTTCTTATCAATTGTCTGTTCTTTTTTATAACGGAGCTTCTTTAAGTCGTTACGGGGTGTGATGTATATAGTTCAGAAGGAGTGAGAAAGATAATGAAAGATAGAAAGATGAAATTTAATCGGCCCAGACACAAATACAGTTTATAAATGGAGACAATATATATCTATAAAACGTATGATAACATGTACTTTACGAAGTTAGCTGACTACACTGCCACGCCACGCAACCGCTCGGTTAAAGATGACATTAACAGTAACTACATATATTTTAGGGAAGTGAAAATCAAGCCCTCACTCCTTGACACAAAGTATATTTTAAAGTAACAATGATAACTGTTACAAAATATCAGTTACCGTTACTGCAAAATGCATCTTAACTCAATGCGTTAAGATTTGTTCTTTCCCCAACAATATATTGGATCAGGTTTTTTTTTTCGAATTGTGTTTAGCTGTTAGCCCTACTGGCTTTTACAGCGTAACCGGAAGGAGGACGGGCTCTTATGGAGGTCGCCACATTTCGAGTGCGAGCCCTCCAAGGGCGTCTCCTGCGAGACCGAGCCTCGGCTTGGAGCGACGTTTACGCAGAAACCTCACCTGAAAAGGGAGAATCAGAAGCGCCCCCGGGAACGTGAGTGAAGTCCACGTCCGGGTGACGTCAGAAATCGGGGACCTCGACTCCGCCGGCCCTACCTGGTATGGTAGATTGTCGATAGTTATCGTATCGTCGGGGTCGTTAAGGACATATTTAGGCCGTCTCTTCCTAGGCGGAACGTTGAGACGGATCCTAAGGATCGGGTTATTAAGTTTTGTCATCTTTACTCGCGGTGTATATGGTTGGCGTCTATCATAGTGTGCGTCGCATTGTACAGTGTACGCACTCTATTGCCGCGCGCTTAATAATACATACTTACGAAGAATTTTGAACACATATTACATATGATAAAGGACACTATGACGTGGGCAGGAGTAGCCCACACTCTAGACAAAGATAGGAAGCAAATAGTTGATATTATTGATATTATACTCGTGTGTACCAATTAAGGATTTTAGACGTCATTTTCCAGATCTATTGGTACATCAGACAATGGAAATTCCCTTATTACCTTATCAATTTTATTGGAATTGGGAATGGAAATTGGGATTGTAAATAATATTGTTCTTGAAGATAAAGGTTTGAAGAAAAAGATAAAATAGTAGCTGATAACAGCGACTCCATTCCGCACGTGTTCTTTCACATGATCTCTATTAACTAAATTGATGGCTGAGTCACCGCCACCTGGAGGCCGATCACCTTAACTGCTGCTCAATTGAAACTCATTGGACTCAGTCAGTTGGACTTTGTTGTCTATAAATTAATTGAGTACTTGTATTTCATTGTAAATTAGATATATGTATAAAGAGCAGCTGATGAACGCAGGATCGTTTGCTTAACTTAGTTCTCATATTTTTGACAAACCTATTTGTTGTGTATAAGCGACTATATATTCAACATTATCTTATATGTTACAACAAAAGGGCAATATACAATACTGAAAACCAAACCAACAGTTCCTTCGCGTTAAGAATGCTGTGAGTCTTCATTTTAGCCCGATAACCTAAACAATCAAATCTTTCAAATTACAACGTCGAGCTCACAGTGACAGGCCGGCGTACGAGGATGTCTCACTATATTCTTAACGTGAACAAACTGTAATCATTTAATTTTATTCGTTCGCGAATCAGTTCTCACCGTCTTACTTAGATGTTTCATATTTCACATTATAAAACAAGATATTCAGAGAATAAATTTATATGAATTTGTAAACAGTACAACATTGTAATTATAAGAGATCTGTATCTTGGGAAACTGTTTTTGGTGTAAGGCATTTTCTATTAGTATTTTTTTATGGGTTAAATACACTGTTTGTTTCCATAACAAAGCTTAATAAATAATGGTTATTTGTTGGTTTCTACACATCATCGTACGGCGATATATTTTGGGTTAAATGTCTAAATTTGCCATGCTAATAATAAAAAAACGACATCTTCTAGCAAAGGGAAAATGCAAAAATCCAGTGATATCAAAATTAAGCAGCTATTTTCCATGTCAAAAAACAAAAGCGATGTCGCTACATGCCTCTAGTGTGTGAATATAGGAAGTTCGGGTTGATTATATTGCGTGCGAGATCATTGGCGTCAATTGTTGGAGAAACGATGCGGGCTTCGTGGAACGCTGCCATAACAATTAACCTTCTTTTTATAGGAATTAAGCAAACGGCCATACGGTTCACCTGATATTAAGTGAACCCCGTTATCTCTAGCCATTTGCAGAAGTAGTGGAATTGCCACTGTCTTTTCTAGCTCCCACACCTTCACAATACTTTTACATAAACGTCCCTATTTCACACTGTTCCATGATGACTCTCTCAGTGATTGACTACAGATGGTCTTTTGATTGCTGACAGTTTGACTGTGATCTCACCTGATGGTAGGTGATGATACAGTTTTAGATGGAAGCGCACTAATCTGGGTAAGAGGCGATATACTCCTTACGGTTTCTGCACGTCACCGTACCGGAACACAAATCTCTTTGATTGGCGGTACGTCTTTGCTGGTAGGGTGGTAACTAACCGCGGCCGAAGCCCCCACCAGTTCAGTCTCAGACAAATTAGAAAGTGCAATTTCCACGTCCTACCGGGTTCGTTAAAGGATTTTTTATTTTTTCCAAAAAATCTGTAATTCTGCTAACAGTGTGACTCTTAAGGCACTTATTTACTCTTAGGGAAATCCTCCTGAAGACCATAAAACTTAAAGAACCTTTACCGACCAAAAAGCAACATTTATTGGAGAAGCAACGACATCCAAACAATTGCAATATTCTTATGGCAGAGTTTCCAACGGGCAGAACATTTTATTTTCTTGGAAGAATTTTCTTTAGTAGACTAGTGAAAATGTATCTCCACTCTTACTCTACTTCATTACGGAGTACCTTACTTCTCGTATTTACATTGCCTTTACATCCTTCTAAAGATATAGTCAGCTTTCTTGTGCCAGTGAGACTGGAAGAAAGAATTGATCTCCAATAGAGGGCGTTAGAATGAAAGCTTTTAACGCCCGCATATCATCAATGAACGCAAGACAACGAACTTGGCTTTGGGGTCTATCATTGGGACGTATCGATGAAGAGTAAAGTTAGCTTCGGTCAGTGCGTTCCTATGGGGAAGTTCCTAGAGAATGTCTTATGTTGTAAGGAACTATGTGTACGTAACTATTGAGGAAGCAGCAATGCTTTCTTGGATTGTATATTGACTATTATGGAAGTATCACTGTTGTTGCGATTATATTGTAAAATAAGAGTGTCAATTGACTATTATACAAGTATCGGTGTAATTTTTAATCTCATTGACTTAATTTTAATTGGTTGAACCAATCCGTTCAGTTCTCAGTTCGGGGTTCTCAGTTTTTATCAGCATCAACTACCAGTTATTGTGTTTTAAGTAAACTGTGTTAGTGAATTGGGCTGCTCTGCGATATAAAGGTGTATAATTTGTCTAATTGCAAAACCTTGTCTTGTTATTGTCCCATAATGATACTTGTGTTCTTTTGTGTTTTATATTTAATGTTAATGGATATTGATGATGAATTTCTATGTTAATAATAACATGAATAGAAAAGAGTAACTCCTGAGTTTCTTGCCGGATTTCTAATAGTAATTATTTTCCGAACCGGTGGTAGAGTCTTTGACGAATATTGTAAGACAACAGCTCTTGAAAATTGTACAAGTAAGATACCAGTCAAGTCGAAACCTGTACTGTAACTCAGAAATTGTTTTTGAGTTAAACAAGCTCTAAGGGTGTTAAATTTCATTGTTATTTTTGTAAGAGGGTATGTGTTTCATTTATTTTTCATCATCGTCTCACTGTCAGGTTAGGACGACAATCTAATAAAGTGTCCGGCACCCCGCCGAGACTATCCGATTATGTGTGCAAAATCTTGTTACCCCGCGTTGATTAATAGGAAGACCGGCCCGATGAAACATGTGCACCTATTCCGTTGAATTGAATCCTAATCAAATTAAATGCGCACGTTGTCCCCCTTTGATTTATAAGGAGTTGAATCATTTTGTAATAATACCTTGGGAATGCATGAAAGAATCTATATATCTGTATATACAAAA
This sequence comes from Elymnias hypermnestra, assembly GCA_015832385.1. NCBI lineage: Eukaryota > Metazoa > Arthropoda > Insecta > Lepidoptera > Nymphalidae > Elymnias > Elymnias hypermnestra. The sequence continues at coordinate 692,603 of JACTOM010000160.1, read as the reverse complement.
CAAGTCGTGTCCGTTGGACCATTTATAATTCAAATCAAATTATCTTTGTTCAAGTAGGCCTATCGTCTAATATATATTTTTCCCACACACAAATTCTGATATACATCCGATGATGGTATTAAAGAAGGAATTAAAATCTAAAGTTACTAAGGTTCCTTCGCGCCCTGTTCTGAGAAGAGCCCACCACAATCTCAATCGGGTATTAAATAATTTATCAAATTCAATATTTTGAAGCTAGTATTTCTATCATATACTGCTAGCTATCTTTGAAGCCTTCTCCTATAATAACTCATAATTTCGATAAATTTGTAATATCAACTGATTCTAAAAGTGCAGTTCAACACTAACTAGATGTACTTTGAATTTTCCACGATTTCCCATAGCCGAAATTCACTGAATTCCGTCTCATGTAGGTATAAGGGGAAACGAAAAAGTGGATAACTTGCTGACCAGACTACATGTGAAGGAGATATAATACACAGTTCTCCTAATTATTCAGACTATAGATTTGATAAAAAAGAAGTGTACAGACCTATGGAACGAGTACTTTAATGAAAGATTTCGAGAGAAAGGGATTTGTTATCGTAATATGCATTCGAAATCTATGCAATCTTGGATTGACAATTGTTCATATAGACATCAGGATACTGTATAGACATATTCCATCAAATAAGTATGGATTCCTAATAGGAAAAGTTACCACGCCAAATTGTCCAGATTGAAATAGACAAGAAGAACTTTACCACATTTTGATGGAATGTGTTCGAAACGACAGGAGGTTATGTGCCGGTTTCCTGCACTCCGAGAGGTTGGCGGCTGTAACAGTGCCCTGGAGCATCCTTTAACAGAGGAGGCAAGGGCCCTGTTGCGGCTGTATAAAAAAGGATTTCGAAGTGTGTAATATCTTTAGTAGTGTTCAATTTACTTATGTTGAATTAAATTTGTATAGTTGACGGTACGGAGCGGCTTAGTCCTTCTAGGACCAAGGTCCTTTAAATTAACTACTACATGCATAGAGAGACGGATGAAATTGCACAGGTCAAATAGAGTCAGTATAGATTATGATTCTTTTGCCAGGATTAAAAAGTATATATTTTAGATATGTATGTTATAATCGTTAATATTTCATTTCGGACAAGAGATTCTCGAGGGTACATTGTTGAACAAATTGTGTGCTCCGGACGCACGCAAACTCTATTTACCTCCACCTAAACTACTGATTTGAATACTGCTAGTAATGTACTCATCCGTAGATCATACGATAAAATATTCATTTATTTATACGCTTTGTTAACTCTTGCCATGTATTATAAACCATACGCAACGGTTGCTGTAGTACTATCTATATGACTTGTGGCTAAAACAGATTTAAACAATTATTTCATTCATAAATCATTAAATATCTGCTGGCAACAAACTTACATACGAATCATCGGTTTCGGATGAAATTGAGGTACACAAATAAAAGATTTATATTCAAATAACTACATTAGGAAGTCATTAAAATGACATTTTTTATGTTTAGAAACATGGCACTCATAGTCTCACATTAAAGTATATGCAAATGAAATCGCGCAGGTCAGCTTATATATTTATATCAATATTATACTATTAGTTTATAACCACCATAAAAAATAAACATCCGTCGGAATGGAATAGAGAGAAATGTATTGGGAGCTAGACGAATAGATAATTCATACATGACGACAATGGACGTGATACATGGTGATGTAAAAGAATGAAAACTTAACGGAAATAAAAACACAGAAAAAGCAACAGACGTAGAAGTAAAGAAGGAAGAAAAGTAGTGATATAAGTACTACTGAAAGGACCTATAGAAGCCCTAAAAGAATCTTTTGTCGAAATATACGCTGTGCCTGCCTCACTGGTCTAGTGGTTAGCATGNCTTGTGTACCATGCCTGCCAATCCGCACTGGAGCAGCGTGGTGGGTCTATGCTCTAAAAACCCTCGCTCTTCGGAGTGAGGAGGCCTGTGCCCAGTAGTGGGACGTTAATGGGCTGCTACTTATACGCTGTGAGGAAGGTGGGACCGAATGCCGAGAACATAATTTAAGTTAAAAAGCAGCAACAAAGGCTTATAATTTATTGATTTTTTTTACTATTAGTATAGATACAAAATAAGCGAGCATCACTAGGTGTAAAGGAGTGTCGGCGGCAGCCGCGGAGTTTGCATAAAATCCTCATTTGTCACGCAGTAATGCGTCCGCGGCAGATCGCTCTCTGCCGCCGCACTACATGATCAAATTACGTCACTTGGACCTGCTACCAGCTTGGGGTTGTTTGCACTCGATAACACATCAAATATTAACAACAGTTACTACCTATAACACCACCATAGATACCGACTTCACCATTGATGGACGTCTAGGTCTAGGAAGGTCCGATGTAACGCCGCTTTGCTTCAGCGACTAAAGGCGGCCTCTTTTTTATTACTTATAGATGACGGTTTAACTGTAATCTCGCAAGCATTCTTTAATGAATTTGGCTCAAAAAGCACTTATGCATCGTCAGTAGTCTGTCTGCTGGTAATAAATCTACCACCGGTTCGGAAAATTGATTACGCTGAGAAGAAACTTAAGGGTTACTCTTTTGTACATAGTTTTTGTATGTTACAATGTATTTAGATTTCATGTGCAACTGGAATCAAGTCCATACATCTTTGTCGTTTAAATAATCTTCAATATTATAACATGTCTTTTATAATAGGACGTTTTTAACATATTTCTTAAAACTATGTGGAGGCAAATCCAGAAGTGATTTGGGTGTCATATTAAAAGTGGGTATGCTCAACCCAACAAATGATTTCTGAATCTTCTCCACCCTAAAACATGGCATTACAACTTTGTTTTTATTTCCAGTATAAAAATTGTGTGTTTCGCTCCTTTTGCTTTATAAATCAATATAATCACGGATATATAAAATGTTATTCAATATATATTGCGACGGTACTGTGAGAATATTTCTTCAAATGGTAATGGTTTCTACAGAGCATCCTACCCGCAAGTAAACTTAGTGTTACGCCTTTGTTTTAAGGATGGTAACTATACATTGAACGAAGCCTCACACCAGTCCAGATTTAGGCAAATGACAAATTTCAATCTCCTAAAGCTGCCCTGCTAAGAATCGATTCAAGGAGCACTGCTAGCCAAGCGAGAACTTTCACTATAATGACAGCGAGGCTGTAAAAGTTTGTGCTGACGATCATATTAAAGTTACGAGGTTTCTTTTGCACCTTGTTCTGAGGAAAGCCGACATATAACTCAAGCAGGTATCCTTTATTTCTACGTTTTTTTGATTCTTGAAAATAACATAAATCACCTTTAGAAAGCCTTCAACACATGTTCTATGAAAGCCTTGAATAAAACATTGCCTTATCTGTAAACCTAACAAACAAAATTTTCACGTCTCCGATATTGAAAGTTTACCCAATATAATTGGATAGGATCCATTAATTCGCCCACAAATTCATCACAGTAATCCATTAACTAGTGTTGAAGCACGACTCTCTCCACATAAACACTTCAATAAACGGGCATTAAAAGATATGTCTCCAATTTAACTGCAATTTATAGTCACCATAACACCTCCATGCATACTTTGGCATCCTAATAACTGTTTTTAAAAAGCAAACTTTATACATCGCTGGTTTCCTATGTAAGGATATTTAGACAGCCTAGTATCGTCCTATTTTAGGTGTGAAAAAGTTCTAACTCTAAGACAAGGCATATCATTATATGCCTTAAAAAAGTAAGGGTAAAAATGGTTGGACTTCAATCCAATTACACATGGAAGCTCAATGCCTTAATAGAAAACTATGTTTAAAAGAATAACTATTGAGTAATTTATCGGTTTCTTTCGGTAGACCCAACCCCTAGGAGCGGTGGTAGAGTCCATCAGTAGAAAGAGTAATGTAGCTTTAAAAGTTAATGTAACGATTAATCATAAATCCTTTTTTTTTTAAGAAAATTAGCAGTCTATTCGTCTCACTTTTGGACATAGTCCAGGGACCATAAGTCTATCTAGACTTACTAAGCTAGGCATATACTGGATTCCTGTCTATGGTTTCCTTCACTGAACTTTGTTTATTTCTAATTATTGACAGGTTAGAACTTGACTTTAATATCACCTGAAGATACAGTCTATGTTGTAAACGTGCTAGTTCATGGTAAGAGAATTTACCACGTTTTCTATACGGCGTCACTTTTAAAGCTGAAGAGGTAACACGACCAAAGCCAACAGTTCAGTAGTCAAATAAGATAATGCGGTTTCCTAAACTTGCTCGTATAAGAATTGAACTCAAGACTTTTGTAACAAAGCAAGTTCTCCTACCATTGCATTGTCAAAGTTTACAACGCCAGTTTTATAGATATATCGCATGTCGCATTACAGCCGGCTGCGGCTTTGGGCTAAAATAAAAGGCGCTCGGCAAAGCTTAAATTCACACTGCCTAACGTAAAGCAAGTGACAACCATTGTTAAACTTAATAATGAGGATCTTGATATGGTAGCTAGTACCATTTTTTTTAGGCATNCACACCGCCAACTTCCCAACTTCAGGCAAATATTGCGAAAATCTTAATAGAAAACTCAATATCCATTTTGAATTGGCCCGACCCGGGACTCGAACCCAGGACCTCATGTCTGTAGTCGAACATGCTAACCACTAGACCAATGAGGCAGTTAAAGAATAACTATTGAGTAATTTATCGGTTTCTATTCGGTAGACCCAACCTCTAGGAGCGGTGTCAGAGTCCATCAGTAGAAAGAGTAATGTAGCTTTAAAAGTTAATGTAACGATTAATCATAAAACCTTTTTTTAAAAGAAAAGTAGGAGTATGTTTCTCTCACTTTTGGACATAGTCCAGGGACCATGGGGCAGGTTAGATAGACTCACTAAACTAGTGCACGGCAAATTGGTAGGCTATATATACTCCAGAATTGCTTCAGGCATATACTGGATTCCTGTCTATGGTTTCCTTCACTCAACTTTGTTTATTTCTAATTATTGACAGGTTAGAGCTTGACTTTGATGTCACTTAAAGATACAGTCCATGTTGTAAACGTGCTAGCTCATGATAAGAGATAATTTACCACGTTTTCTATACGGTGTCACTTTTAAAGCTGAAGAGGTAACACGACCAAAGCCAACAGTTCAGTAGTCAAATAGGATAAAGCGGTTTCCTAAATTTGCTCCAATAAGAATTGAACTCAAGACTTTTGTAACAAAGCAAGTTCTCCTACCATTGCGTTGTCAAAGTTTATAACGCCAGTTTTATAGATATATCGCATGTCGCATTACAGGCGGCTGCGGCTTTGGGCTAAAATAAAAGGCGCTCGGCAAGCCTTAAATTCACACTGCCTAACGTAAAGCAAGTGAGAACCATTGTTAAACTTAATAATGAGGAACTTGATATGGTAGATAGTACCATTTTTTTTAGGCATTACGTTAGATTGTAAACTACAGTGGGCTCCCCATATAAGAGGTCTATCGAACAGGCTCAGCTCTGCGGCTTACGCGGATATAGATGCAATATTTGTGCTGCAGAAAAGGGCCGTTCGTGCGATCTACAATATGGGTCCAAGAGAGTCGCTAAGAAACAAATTCAGAGCAGTAAAAATAATGACAGTTCACGGCGTATATATATTAGAAAACTTGTTGTACGTCCAAAAAAAGTGAATGCACCTCATATAACTTAAGAAATAAAAATGAAATTGCTGTAAATTCTAGTTAGGCTACATAAATTGACAAGTCGTTCAAAGGTAACTGTATAAGTCTCTATAACAAGCTCCCAGAAGAATTTACAATGATGTTTATCAGGAAATTTAAATCTTTCATTAAAAGAAAGCTAATAGAGAAGTCATTCTATAATTTGAAGGAATACTTGGAAGACAAAAAACATGGAAGTGAATGAATTGCTCTATATATATGTTGATATAGAATAAATTAAAAATATATAATGTAATGATGATAACATAAAAAAACAAAACGTACACCTGGCTGATTGTTTGTGGGCTCATCTCAGATCAGTGCGCAGATTGTAAGCCGATCTTTAATGTCATAAATTTAAATATTATATGAAAAAAAAACGATATTTGACGATTCAAAAGTGCTGTAATATGCCTACTTGAATAAAGATATTTTGACCTTGACTTTGAAAAGCAGCGAAAATCTATATGACAGCGCCGATAACTCGCATCAGTTGTTTTGCTGTCGTTGTGGTTTTACACAATAGATTTACTGGTTACATGTTAACTTTTTCCGGTAAGTGGTAATACAGTCTAAGACGGAAGCGCTGTAACTAGAGGTATCACACCTCTTGTGGTTTCTACACAACATCCCCCCTTTTTCAAACACGCAATGGATAGCTATGTACTCGATAGTGTGTGAAAGGAAAATGTTTACTGTTAGTAGGTTACGTTTAAACGCGTAGTCCCCCACGAGGTTTGTCATAAACTTAAAGAAATGACCCGTTTATACTACATAAAATTTATATGCACTTTTATTTGGTCAATAAAGTTCGATCTGTCTTTCTGTCTGTTACACTGTTGGAGCTTTGTAAGAGCTTTCGGAGGGTGACGGAGTAATTAAATTATTTCGATATAAAAACGAATTTTCACCAATATTTATAAGAATTCCATGTGAAATCAACTGCGATGAAGTATTGGTAGTAACATTATAAAATATGGATGGTTTGTTTAAGATCAATCAAAGTTTTTATTAATCCTTAATATATAAATGATGTATTTTACAATCGTAGTAGACGTTGGCATGAAAATTTTGATAGAAACTTTATTAGGCTAGTAATAAAATATTTGCAACTTTTCTGCATCATTTTAAGTTTTCCCTACGTTTCTCTTTATAAAGAAAACGTACGTGTTGAAAATGTACTCGCATAATAACACCGTTGAAGCCATCAAAATGTATATCCAAGTTCAATTTACAAACAATATAGGTATCTGAAGCGAATATTAGATTAATATCCTCGAATATACCTCCATTCACCTTTGAGACTCGGATAAAGGTTGTAATACATTTAACTGAACATTGAACGTTTAGTGATGTACTTATTTCAAATAAAACCACCGAATGGGCACTAAAATGCCTTATCGATATATTCAAATTCTAAAACATATAGTTGGTATTGTGTATTGAGATTGTTTAGTTGATACTTTGAGCAAAAACTTTCCGTCGATAGTATATTAATTTGAAAAATAAATTTCAAAAATGTTATAACACTGGGGTTTTTGTGGGTTCTCCCTAGAATAGCGCATGAAAGAACCCTAGTAACTTTAGACTAAGTCGTTTTTTAATATTATCGTCAGTTGTACATTAGGAATAATACGAGGAAATGAACGCTTAAAAGTATTTCGATTTTCTTGTACTTTTTATATGTCTTATGGTCATTTTTTTTAATCAATCCAATTAATATATGTTTGAAGTGGCACTAGAGCCTAGTCATTGATACCATGACGGATTGGTCGAGCTCGTAGCACATCACTACGGTGCGAAAGGGAGGAATTAACGATTTGCAAGCGATAGATTCGTCTTGATTTGACTCGCGTTTATGGTAATTTAATATTTGGGGCTCTCGATGTTGGCGGGGAATATTGCACTGCCCTTTATTTTTGTTAGTTCACATTGTACATTTAGAAAATCATAGCGTTGTATACAAAATATTAGTAGTTCCCGATTCGTGGGAATATGAAGTATTTGGGTACCGAAATTCAAGACAATTGGAACATTCTTATTGTAAGTCTACGTTTCCACATGACTAAATATGCTAAAATTCACGTCAATGAGTTGAATTGCATTAAAGATTTCGTAGAAGGTAATCATTTTTTGTATTGTATATCCTGATTCTGTGGGAATATGGGGAAACCCGGTCTTAGTACGTCACGTATACAGTATATATGACTAGAAACAAAAACCGAAATGTTTACTTTGACTTTAATAACCAACAATAAACTTCTACCGATTGAAGAAGATTTAGTATTTATTTTCTGGTAAAAGCAGGCGCACTTTTAATATGATACCACTATCACTTATGGATTTGGCTTCTCATACACAAAATTATTTATGTTACAAAAAAAAACCTTTCAAACTTCTAGGTGATCTTTCAACAGAAAATTGCTAAATTAATTAATTTTTGAAAACACTGTATTAACATATAGTGTCATCCACTACAAGTATACGAGTATTACTAAAATAAAATTGAATGATGGAAATAGAAAGTATTTTATTAACGATTAAAAATTTAAACCACAAATGTATATAGGGAATGTGTGAAGTAATAGTTCGAATTAAAACAAAATGGGTGCTCTCAACTTCCGTTCGCCTAGCGCAATCACACTTTTTGCAACGCTCTCGTCACACCAGCCATTCACCAGCTTGCTCCCTAAGTCAAGGTTCGTAAGGAAGTTTAACTTTAAGAAACCTCGTCGACTATATCGGTATACACAGGAATCGAACCCCTTCAAGTGTCACCCCAAATCCCTGCAACTACATTACGTGACTTTTATGGCGTGTATTAAATTCAATACATAAATTTCTGTTACGATCTCAACGACTCATAATGCCTTTATGTTATAATTAAGTTATTTACGGCGTATTTTTTTAGTGAAAACTTGTGAAGCTACACTTTGGATATTGAATGAAACAGAGCTTTGAAACGCTCATATTTTAAATAAATATTTTGTAAATCGTAACTGTAACCCGCCCTTTTTTACGTCTAACGTGTACTCTAAATCAAGGAAGTTTTTTCACAAAATTGGTTAATTTTACTTTGTTTAATAGAAAAATCATAACAAAATTTTTGGATAAAGAAATTATTGAAATATTGTTTTAGCGTAATATTTCTCTTTCCACAGTGGGATGAAAAGTTCATTTTTCGGCCCCTGTATGCGGTAAAAAAGTGTTTCGTTCTGTCCCTGTCAGATTCTACTGGCGCGAAAGCGCCTTATCACTTTTACTCTCGGTAACTTAGCAGAGTTGTTTATCAAACTTTCAAAGACTGCTTGAAACTTGAGCCGATAACAAAATTTATAAGTTTTGATGAGAAACTCAAACAGATCGAATTTTAAATCCTAGTTAAAAAAAAATGATATAACCACCACAGGGTAAAAATGGGGCATACTCAATCGGGACTTTCAAAATTTTGCAGGCGCAAATGCCCCACTTTTCTCCCTTGGTGCGTAATATCCTATTAAATTCAAAACTTCAACATATTTAAACGTATTTAAGATAAGATTAAAGAGGATACAGTTGTTCACGTCCGTATCTTATGACTAGGCTAATATTTCTCTTTGCCCTGTCTGGAATCAAATCTGGGACCCAATGCCATTAAAAACGTCCATTGCAAATAGTAACCTACCTAAAACGTGTATCAAAATACATTAATCATATACAACTCATAAGCAAAAGTCACTGCAACCCTTTGCTTAAAATGTTTTTGAAGTCAACCTCACTGTATCCCACATTCGGCACCCCTTTATTCCCCTGGACTCCTTTGCTTACCCTTTATAACCTTTTCTATAAGGTATAGTTTTCTATAACAATCTGTGTACCTACAGCTTATTAAAAAAACTGACTATACTGTCATTAAAAGAGGCAAAACTTTATACAATATTATAGTTACTTCGGGACAACTATTTCACAATACCAACGAAATATTCCCTCTTTCTATCTATCTAGAAAACGGTTGAGTATGATTTGTTTGATATAATGCACAAAATTTAGAGTAACTATTAAAATATCGGTAGTATACAATTATCTAAAAAGACAACAACTGTCCAATCAATTGGTCTGCATCAATTTAGATCATTCTGCACATCTTTGAAACTACTTGCCCGATAGACTCAAAATTAGGCATAGTTACTCCTGTCGCAACGTAGACACTAAATGGGAATTAGTTTCGCTGCACGACTATGGGATCGGGATATAAAACACAATTAACGATCATTGTTATAGAAACCGTTGGCAAAGCTTTTCTAAATGTACGTAGACGAAGTTTCGCGGGTGTGCTAGGTGCATACGTAATGTCAGGGTGCACTGTGTTATTTTAAATCGAATTGATGTTGTTAGTTCTGTAAAATCATTGACAATAACGCGCTTTGGGGGACGCGACAATGGCAAGGTGCACACGTCAATCCGGTGCTCCGCGCACGCGCTGCGCCGCATTGTGCTCCCCCAGCGCAAAGGCACACAATATTATTATCACTGGATTTATTGCATGGAAAATTGCACTTATTGTCGTTACTCGACGTGTGTCGTCGTAAATAATTTTTATGTTAATTACCTACGTTCGTTAAGGTGGGGTGTCTAATGACAGATCGTAACGGTTTTCATATTTTTTGTTACTACCCATCAGTTTTTGAAATGATCTCTTCTTATGGGAAGGTAAATCGCTTCGTTACGCAACGCCTTAACGGTGCCAGTCTATCTGGCTTCTCTTTCTTTCAGACGGTAAACAGGCTCCTCCTTTCTCGCTCTAAACCAGCGCTAACAGCGCTAGCCGTATTGGGAAAGCGCTAGGCGCATTCACCCTATATGTACCCAATGTTTAATATGCGATAGACATACACATCCTTTTCATGACAATAAATATCCTTTTCTCCCATGTACATAAATACCAACAATAATGAAAGCTTTTCTCAAGTTAAACAATTTTAGTATCAAACAGTTCAACTAAGTTTAAGTAATCATTTCTGTCGGGTGTCCCGAGACGCATCCGATTTTCATAACATCTATGTGTCCATATACTATTTCAAATTTGTAGTGGCTATGTATTTATTTTTATCGCGAGGATATACATTTACTTAAGATCCATCCGGCAGTTTAAGGCTCGCTGTACCCTCTTCATCAAATTAGATCTAATATAGTTGTACCATAAATCTAACAAAACATTTAAAAACTGTAAAAAAGTACAATAAACATTTGCGTAGGTAACAATACTCTTACTCTTGTTTGAAATACTAAAAGTATAAAAGGGCTTTTATGATTACGCAATTCAAAGACAATCTGGGTTCCAGAATGGTGTAAATGTCTTTACGATGGTTTTCGACGTGTACACCGATGTATGCACACTGGTTCGTTTGAATTTCGTTCAATATATGTCCAGAAAAATGATTTACCTAATCCGCAATGCCTACAGGGTGGGTCGCGTGCAGGGGATGCACTGTCGCGAATTGTTCGTGCGTGTGAACCCGCGCAGATACCGTACTCGGGGCATTAGCTAATGTGTTATGCGGAGGGACACCGCTCAGAATTAACTCCGCTTTCAATCGCGGATTAAAAATACTGTTGTGTTTTCTGATCAACCGACAGGCGGTGGTTTTATTCAATTTCATTTTTGTGGGAGCATTTCATGAAGCAATTCTCACATTACACTAGACACCTTGTACAAATAGAATTAAGGATAGATGTCCACACCACAAGAATATTAGACTACAGATAGTTGGGTTATTGAGTAATATACTAGCAACACTTAATAACACCAAAAACATTGAGCAATATTAGTAAATGTTATGAAATACGAGGTAACTTTAATGACCGGAGCGATTTTGTGAAGACTGCTAGACTGTATAAATTCAAATAGTGAAATAACTATTAATATATTTAAATGGTGTTTTTATAATAAAAGCCTCCAACTTTGGACCATATGTAAATAATTTAAGTGCATGTAAGGCGCGCAGTAGCCTATTATCGTCCCGATGCTCACACCTAGGAGAGAGGGATTTTGTGTATAGAAGCAGATTTGCCGGTTACACGTATCCGTGAATAGCTCCAGGAATATACAGGTTTCTTCATCGAAAAGCACAAAAACATTAAAAAACAGTAATTCACATTTGGTTTAATAAGAGAACTCAACGGTAATAGCGCAGGCTTTGAACCAGTGCCTCTTAATAAGAATCCACGTGTCTACCCAATGTCTCAACTTGTTTCTTATTATTTGTAATTGTTGTGAACTCTGCATTCGAGTTATTGTTAGATATACACACTTGGGACAATCGGCCAGTTAGGTTTAATTTTGAGATAGTTTCTTTCTGCCACCGTCTCCCTCAGCCTTTTCGCTAGATCCTGGCGGAAAGGCTAAGGGCGGCGAATGCAGCTACTTTTGTTATTTGCCACAGGTACATCTTCCCTGTAATGACATGACATGACATGAGGTCCTGGGTTCGAGTCCCGGGTCGGGCCAATTCAAAATCGATATTGAGTTTTCTATTAAGATTTTCTCAATATTTGCCCGAAGTTGGGAAGTTGGCGGTGTGATCCACCCCCGTGCCTCGGAAAAGCACGTTAAGCCGTCGGTCCTGCGCCTGATCTCTCTCCGGTCGTGTCGGATTCCCGTCACATCGGACTATGAGAGTGAAGGAATAGAGAGTGCACTTGTGTACTATGCCTGCCAATCCGCAGTGGAGCAGCGTGGTGGGTCTATGCTCTAAAAACCCTCGCTCCTCGGAGTGAGGAGGCCTGTACCCAGCAGTGGGACGTTAATGGGCTGCTACTTACTTTTTTTACATCTTCCCTGTAAGGAGAGGCATCTGGGCAAATAGATACTGGGCCTATTGTTCCACTGAGAGACAACCCGCGAGATAGCGGGTACCTAGTTGAACTTGGCACCCATAACGTTAGAATGAGGTATTGAAAGTGACTGAGCTTAAGTCCATTTGAAATTGAGCTACGGTAACGGTCCGCCACGTAGAAGTTTAGGCTATCCTAATGCTTTTAGCAGTATGTATTATTTAGCCAATAGGAATGACTGTGATCTGAGTATCTGTAATAGGTTTTTTCAAATCTAATTCTAACAAGAAGGCCTGTCGGAATGAACCTATATAAAACTTTTTTTATACCCTTTTCATTCTTGAGTTCATGAAGACTGGGTATGAATTGCTATCGATTAGGATCCAAAACATGGTGGTTACACCTGGAACCCATAGATGTGGAATATACAACATGGTAAGAATAGATTTTTATTCATAGATTAAGATGGTTGTATGAACATTGGCTTCCTATAAAATAAAATATCTCTGCAAACGTAGGTGATTGCATGACATGAGGTGAACCTTATGGTAATTTGTCCGTTTATTCTGGAACTAGTATAGGTAAGGAGTGTGAAGTGACTCGGAACAGCAATCGGCAGCCATGTGAGAAAGCAACATCGTATTATTAATAAAAGCGTGCATAATTCGGCGATTGTGCGCAGATGAAAAGGCGATTAGGGCCCCACGCTCCGGCCGCCCGACCCTCGCATTGTCTCACCGTATTCATTCTTATTTAAATCACCATCGTTTCGGTGACGGTAAATGAATTTACTACGATACAGGACAATAATTAAGACTATTTTATTTTTAGTAATCATTAAACTCGTGTAAAACTCAGAGTGCAACATTTTATTAATGATAAGACACTCTTTGTCAAAATCTACTAATCTGATTTAAAAAATTCTCTGATCAATTAGAAGAAATGCTATATTTTTTATAGCTATACTTCTAATTGTAACACATCTATCAATATGCAAATAATATAAAAATTCCAACTCAAAGTAGAGAAATAGTTCAATGCACCTTGGTGCATACGAAATAATGATCTACACAAGGACTTCAATATAGAGTTGGTAAATAGGCACGTCGAAAAGCTTACCAAAAATTATTACTAAAAACTTCACGTGAGTCCCGAAGATGCAAACCTTTTGGATCACCTCAGAGTAAAGAGAAAAGTTAAAAGAGCGAAACCATTTGAGTTAGTGATGGTTCAGTGAGACGGTCACGTTATTATATTTTTGTATTTCTAGCAGGTTAATGCTCGACAGTGGTGTCACCTGATAGCAAGCGATGATAATGTTCAAGATAGAACTACGTTAACCTACTAGGAGCTAATTTACCTCTTATGGTTTCTGCACAGCATTGTTCCGAAACGTTAACTATTTACTTGGCGATACGTCGTAGAGTAGATGTCCAACTTCTGCGACCAATACAGTATAAATATAATACTGTTATAAGGTGATGCCTCTTTCCAGCTTACCGTTTTACACTATATTATCACTTACCGTCAAGTGATATAGACATATCCAGTACAGAATCCATGTGTAGCGATATTGGATTAGATGAGGAACAGATGTGTTATCGTCGATTGATCTCCCTAACGTTATCGGGAACATCGACACGTGGACAGTACTATGGTATTACAATTCAATACATAAAACAGTATACAGTTTATACATATATTTATATAAATGTGTGTGTATCAATATACAAGTAGAAGAAGTGAAGCTTCTTTGGCTTATATTGTATAATATGATTATACATTTTATATAAGTAGAACGTTGTGGTATAAAAGAAGATGTAAAGACTAAAATTGGTATGCTTAGATGGTTTGGGCACATAGAAAGAAAAAAGAAAGAAACGTTAATCAAATTGTACAGTAGAGTTGTGAGCAGAATACCTGTAAGCAAAAATAATAAATTAGAATACAATTTGAAAAGGAGTTTAGCTCAGCTGTGTGATATGCAAGGATCGTGGCAAGTGGAAGGACGTGGTCTCTGCTTTCCCCGAAGGGAATGGGCCGTGATGCTATGTATGTAAGTATTCGTCGTAATCCTTTCATGGTAAGTCTGCTTGAGCCTTGAGTGCAGTCTACCTGAGCCGTAATGCTTTCAAAGTGTGTCTGCCTGAGTGAAGCCGCAATAGACTTATATATTACACACAGACACGCACCTCGCGTAACGCGTAATGAATATTTTACGGCACTGACGTATAAACGGTCAACTGTCATTTCAAGTTTTTTGATAAATTTGGAGGTATTTAAACAGGCAAATAAGCTTTATTGAATTCCAACACATAGTTATCGTTAATACTATTTACAATTTTAAAATAAAACATCTAAAAAAGAGACGAAAAAGAAAAAAAATAATGACCTTATACTAACTACTATTCTACTACTTACAGTCTATTTCTATTATATTGATAGTTAATTTTTTTCTCTTTATTAATCGTTTATGTGGGGACCGCCTGTGGCGGTAAAAGCCTCCTCCAAAGTCTTCCACTTCAATCGGTCTCTCGCCAACGTGCTCCACGATTTCCCAGCAATTTTTGCAATGGCATCATCCCATCGCTTATATGGTCTTCCTCGCTTGCGTTTCAAATATATGGGACACCAGCTTGTAACTGCCTTTGTCCATCTTTCATCTTGGCTTCTTTGAAGGTGACCAGCCATCTTTGACACGTTGTTATTTTTTTGATTGTACCTTTGGAAAGAGGCCAGGTTTGACATGCATACAGGAGACAGGGTAGTAAGAAAGTTTCTAATGCTTTTGTTTTTAGTTTTGTGGCTTTCCCTTAAATATCTCTTTCATGCTCCAATATTTTTTCCATGTGCTAGCAACCCTCATAGAAATTTCATTTTTTACAGAACTCTCAAAGGAAATTAGATGGCCTAAATTTATGTACTCATTAACATATTGAAGATTTAATGAACCGAGATATATATCATAGGGTTTTCAATTGGTCATAATTTTTGTTTTTTCTTCATATAATTGTAAGCCAATCTCTTTGCTATCGAAGCTTAATGTTTGCAACATATATTGTAGCTCCTGTTGGCTCTCCGAAAATAGCACAATATCGTCGGCAAATCTTAAATGGGAGATGTAGCAACCCTGTAATTTTAGACCAATTTTGGTCCAGTCTAAAGTTCTGAATATGTTCTGCAATACCGCTGTAAATAATTTAGGAGACAGTGGGTCCCCTTGCCTTACTCCCCGCTCTAACTTGACAGATGGTCCAACTGAGTCTTTACCTATACTGGATGTACTATTTTGGTAGAGCTCTTTGAGGATGTCTATATAATCTTTGTTGACACCATGGTCGGCTAGTGCTTTCCAGATGGGAAATCGAGTCAAAAGCCTTTGAGTAGACCACAAAAGCCTTATATAGGGGTTCTCCGTATTCTTTGTATTTCTCTATTATAATTTTTAAAGTGTGTATATGGTCTATTGTTGAGAATCCTTGCCTGAAACCCGCTTGTTTTATTTGTTGGTTTTCATCCAATACCTTTGTGATACGACGTAGCAATGTATTAGAGAATACTTTGTAGAGGCACGAGGTGAGCCTGATCGGTCTATAGTTGGTAATTTGTTTCGCATCACCTTTTTTATACAGGAGTGATATTTCGGAGTGTTTCCATTGACTGGGTGAGCTACCCAAAATTGTTTCTTATGCAAAATTAAGTTAAATAATATAGCAAGTGGGGTACAAAGGTGTTCTTTTCCAGCTATTATATGCTCATTGCTGATTCCGTCTGGACCTGGGCTCTTATCTTTTTTTAATTTCGATAAGGACAGCTCTACTTCTCTTTTCATAAACGTAAGTACTCGTTATTTGTAAATTATATTTCTGATACTCTACTTTCATTCTACTAACAGTATAGATTTTTGTAGTCGGCAGTAGCTACGTGGATGATGCTTTTTCTATTTGTTATTCTTAATTCGTAGGGTTTGCCGTACTAATCAGCTGTAATTCGGCACCCTATTAAAGCGTTTTTCATCTTTTTAAAATACGAAAGATTATTTATTTTGTATGTGAACGAGATTATGTTGAATGAGCATTGATTGTGCCTTTCTCACGGCCACGTAGGGTAAGCGCACCGATATCTGGCAAGTAACGGCCGCGCGGAGCCACCCAAAGGTTTTTAATTTGCGACACACGTGCGTGGCGAATAGAGACGCGTGCGCTGCGGGGCTCACTTCGGGGATTTGTCGAGTAAGTACTTTTGCTAATGAGAAATATGTTAGTCGCTTTCAATTCGTACTCAAACGTAAGCTAATAGTGAGATCTTGTTATAATTTAACCAATGAGGGCACACTGTAAGCACCAATTAAAGTTACTAAATAATATTGAAAGAAACTTCTTATGGCATGGCAGGGAAATATTTTCGTTACGCGTTACGCGAGTTACGTACTTATGAGTATGTTATTGTAAGTAATGAGTATCATTTGGGTGAAGTAATACACCAAAATAAATTTATAATACTTAGTATATATTATACTATTTAATACAATAAAAGTTATAGAAATGGCATTCACTCCGCGTGTGCAATGATGCAGGCACACCTTTTTAAACAATAGTAATACTTCTATTAAGCCATTAGAAAGGATAAGATGACTCTACCTCTGTGTTAGAGTATACCTAGCTGGGTGGCTCTGAAATGTTGTGAGTTATTGAGTGGGATAGTGGCAGCACTTAAAATATCAGGGGCATTGTGCAATATTACGAACTGTTGTGCAATGCGAGGTAACATTTACGATCAGATTAGTTAACGGAGTCTTTAGAGCTGTGTCTCGTAAAGTAGTCGTTTTAAGAGAAGCAGTGCTAATTCGTATAATCGCAATTAGTGAAGTTATTAATAGTATAGTGCAAGTTGTGTATACTTAAATAGTTCCTAATACTTGGAAGTATTTTTTTCAAGTTAGTTTTATTGTAATCTATTGTTATTGTGAAATAAATATCTGAAAAAGCAACTCTTCGCCCAACATTTATTCCATTATATTATACAAATCAATGTCATAACAATAAAAGCGGTAAAATTCTTCGATTCATTCATTTATTCAAAAACTTTTATGGGTATGGTGTAGCTCTAAGAGAAGCGTAATCATTGTGTTAAGTGTTAACAGAGCGACATAATCGTAAGCGATTAAGCTCTTTAAAATAAGATAAAAAAAAAGTACTTATGTTCTATTAAAAATATATACTTCCCCTCGTTATAGTATTGAAAGTCTGAATAAGAAGTAATTGCAATAACATGTTAGTAACGTTGTGCTTTATTAAATAAACAAGTAATTTAAAAAAAAACTATGTTGACAACAACTGTTATTAAGTTCAACTTTAAAGCATGTATTTAAACTTGAATGTGACGAACAAAAAGGATTTTATTAGCCAATGAAATTTGCTATTTGTGGATCTTCGCGAAAAAAAATTAAAATCTATCATAGCTTTCAGACATAACTAGTATAAGCGTGAGTATTGTAATAGAATACTAGAAAAACCTTCAATTAAAGTGATGTAAAAGCCTAATTAAATAAAGAGTTTCCGACTTTGAAAGGTATAAAATATATGGACGTCGACAGAAAAACTTTCACAACGCAGTTATAGTTTAGATTGTAGGAAAACTGTTTGGACGTAAAAAAGAAATAGAAAAAAACTCCGCCGATAGAAAAACCCAACCAGTGGCGAAATTTATAAAAACGCGTACAAGGCAACTACGTCAAAGCGGCTTCACAAAAAAACTAATCGATTGTTAAAAAATTCGCCAACAAACTGGCCAGTTGACTCGCAGCCTTTTTTACGCCAATAGAGCCGTTTCCGGTGGCCGGACGCGGCCCGGATTCCGTCCGGGACGGCCCACAACAGGAGCGCTTACCTTAGTTTTTTATTTGTCCATACTGATTTATGGTTGTTTTGAATTTGTTCGGACTGTGCGCCAAAATGCTTTCGCCACTCGCTGGAAATCCAGCTCGCCTTTTTTCCTTCAATCTGCTCCGGGAAATGGGTGGAGTTCAAATTTCCAGTTTCGGGAATACGCGGGCAAACAGACGTTTCTACTTTATCTAACGGCGATCGTGGAACAATGTTTATCGAGCCAACTTTGGATTCAAATAGACTTTTAAAATCCGCTTCTGTTCTCTGTCGCTGGCGTTGCGTAACTTTTTTAGTCGTATCGTCGATTTTGAAGTAATACTTATGTGACAAAAGCCAAGATGGTCTAGTGGTGATACAAGTGGTTTCTCGTTAGGAAGAGCCGCGGGTTCGACTGGGCAGGCATCACTAGGTTTCGGTTTATAAAAAGAACAAGCAACCAATGCATGATTGTTTTTTTCCAATCCGTCATTGTGCTTTTCGGATAAGGAGAACAACGTCAGGAGACCTGCATATCTCGGGAGCAATTCTTCACGTATTTCACATAGTAGACATAAAACCCTTTCTCCTTCGAGTGAGGAGACCCTTATGGTGGCAATTTTAAAATTGGTAGAAAATACGAGTACATAGTGAAATTTCGTGAGAACTACAAAGGGAGAAAAGCAGGATATTTTCGCCTCTGAAATTTTGATAATCGCGGGTGAAGATACTCTAATGGTTTCCCCTGGTGTCCCCCCTGTAATAATTAAAAATTTAATCATCGATTCGTGTTTTAATTCATATTTGACTCACGTGGAACCGAGCCAGAAGAAAACGAAGTACTTTTGTCCCGCATCACATATATGCGTATTTTTCGACTGCTTAGCTTCCATTCAGTTATCTAAAAATAACTAAAATTATAATCACGTAGTGGCCGTATTGTAAATTTTTCTATGTAACTATTGTGATAAAAAGTCAACATCCTTCCTCTTGCCACGATCCTTGCATATCTCCTTCGCTTCTTTCAGTCTTATTAAACCTTTCATACAAGTTCCTCGGTTTAAGGTACTCTTGAACTGGCCGTTATTTAAAATGTCCTGGGTTTAGTCCAGGAATAGTATTAGGTTACTAAATTTATTTAAATCTTTTGATTTGACAAATTTGTTTTTAGAACCTACAAGGGTAACAAGCAGTTCAGCTACATGTATTGATAATATCTTTTCTAATTGTAAATTATTGGGGAAATCAGTAATTAATAAGTTGACGTCAGACCACTCTGGGTTGATGATTTCCATAGCTGATAAAGTTAGACGAGAAAATCGTACTGTAACATTTAGGCCTATAAATAAGTTTAGAATTCAAAATTTCAAAGAGAAGGTACAGCATCAGTTAAGCCACCGTTGTCTGAATTCAGGTGATCCTAACAAGCATTATAGTAACATTTTTAACACTATAGAAAACCAATTTAAGAGCACTTTCAAGTTGAGGACCTCACACAGGCCCCATAACAATTTCACGTTTAAAGATTGGGCAACTGTTGGGATATATAAAAGTAGAAATCGACT
Source organism: Elymnias hypermnestra (assembly GCA_015832385.1). NCBI lineage: Eukaryota > Metazoa > Arthropoda > Insecta > Lepidoptera > Nymphalidae > Elymnias > Elymnias hypermnestra. The sequence continues at coordinate 672,634 of JACTOM010000160.1, read as the reverse complement.
ATATGAATTGTATGCTATAAAGCAATATGATCATCGTGTCGAATTTATTAACTACGTTAGAAACTACTCTAAAATTTTTAAAAATGTGTGCATATTAGCGAAATCTTTGCATATTAAAAATAATATTAGAAATTCTAAGAATAAAATTTTAACTACTTGGAGTATAATAAAAAATGAAGCTGGAAAAGTAAAACCACGGGATACCAGCATTGAATTGTGTATAAATAATTGCATAATTTCGGAAAACACGGAAATTGCTAATATTTTTCAAAATTTATTCTGTGACAAAGCAATTTCTATGACTTCTACAATAAATTCATCGTCAACAGAAGCCTATTCTCTGCTTTCGAATCATGTTCCTGAGTGTTGTGTTCTCTTTAAATTCAAACATATCTCGGCAACTGATATTATTAAAACTTTTAAAACTTTAAATGTAAAAAATACAGGCGATATATGGGGAATGTCAGTTAAAGTTGTTCTTCCAATTATTGACTGTATTAGCCCGCACTTAGCAACCCTTTTCAATAATTGCATAGACTCTGGCATTTTTCCTGATCTTATGAAACAAAGTAAAGTTGTCCCCTTGTTTAAATCGGGTGATAAATCTGACCCTAATAACTATCGTCCCATTTCTGTGTTGCCAACCCTAAGTAAAGTTTTTGAAAAAATTATACTCACACAACTACTAGAACATTTTAGTGCCCATAGCCTGTTTCATCCTGAACAATATGGATTTAGAAAAGGTCGCAATACTACTGATGCGGGCGTGTCTCTTTCGAGACACATTTTTGATGCTTGGGAAAAGTCCCAAAATGCATTAGGAATTTTCTGCGACCTTTCTAAGGCTTTTGATTGTGTAGAACATAGCACTCTTTTACTTAAACTTAGTCACTATGGTGTGAGGGATGGAGCACTTAATTTGTTAAGCTCTTATCTTCAAAATAGAATTCAAAAGGTCTTTGTAAACGGTGTTGAGTCGTTAGGATCACCTGTAAAAATGGGTGTCCCACAAGGTTCAATCCTTGGCCCTTTTTTGTTCTTAATATATGTAAATGATTTGGCGTACCATGTGAAAGACAAATGTGATATAGTCCTATTTGCTGACGACACTTCGTTGCTGTTTAAAGTAGACAGAAATGTAGATAATTATGACGATGTAAATAGTACCCTGTCACAGGTCTCACGTTGGTTTTCTGTTAATAACTTGATGTTGAACTCGGCAAAGACTAAGTGCGTTGAATTCGCGTTGCCAAATGCAAAAGAAGTCTGTAAAAATATCAAAATAAATAATAGTCCGCTAAATATAGTTAAATCTACAGTCTTCTTAGGAATAACGTTAGACTCAGGGCTTCAGTGGGGTGCCCATATTAAGACTCTGGCAAGCAAACTTAGTTCAGCTGCATTTGCTGTTAGGAAGGTGAGGCAATACACTGATGTTGAAACTGCTAAAATGGTGTATTTCGCTTATTTTCATAGCATTATGTGTTACGGCATACTGTTATGGGGGAAGGCGGCGGACATTGAAACTATCTTCATTTTACAAAAGAGAGCAATACGTGCCATATACCAATTGGGATCTCGCGTTTCATTAAGAGAAAAATTCAAAGAAATATCTATTCTCACAGTACCGTCGCAATATATATTAAATAACATTTTATACATCCGTGATAATATTCATTTATACAGCAAAAGGAGCGAAACACATAATTTTAATACAAGAAATAAACACAAACTTGTAATGCCATATTTTAGAGTAAAAAAGGTTCAGAAGTCATTTGTCGGGTTGAGCATACGCATATTTAATAAGATACCTGAATCACTTCTGGGTTTGTCTCCACATAGTTTTAAGAAGTATGTTAAAAATGTCCTAATAAAAAAGGCATATTATAATGTGGAAGATTATTTAAGCGACAAAGATGTTTGGACATGATTCCAGTTGCATATGANCCGCATTTATTTTACTTTTGTGATTCTTCTGCCATACCCAACTTTCACTACCATACATAAGTGTTGGCACCAACACTCCAGCATGCACTGCCAGTCTAGCCCTTTGAGACACCATCTGGCTATTCATAAAAGCATGCAGAGCACCATTTACCATATTCCCTGCATTCACTCTCCTTTCGATATCACTTTCACATGTTCCATCTTTTGTAAATTTAGATCCCAAGTATACAAATTCTTTCACCTCTTCCACTTGTTCCCCATCTATCAAAATATTGCCATTCATCATAGATTCATCTCGTTCAAAAAGCATAACTTTCGTTTTGTTTACATTCACTTTCATTCCTTTCCCTTTCAAAACTTCATTCATAATATTTAGCATCTCCTGTAGCTCATTAGCGGATAACGCAAGTATTACTTGATCATCAGCTTAGAGTAAACATTTATTGAGTAATTCATTCATTCTTAGCCCATACATACTTTCTTTTAAATCTGTCAAACATTTATTCATGAATAGGTTGAACAGCCACGGTGACGCAACACATCCTCGCAACACAACAAAAAGCTGTTGGATTACTTTAAATGAAATATTTAACTTTATCATCAAGGTCACACAATCTGCTTCTGACGGCGCATTGTGTACGTTGCAAAAAGGGTAAATCCCTTAATATGAGTTCATCTGCTTAATATAAATATACGCAAGATAACTCCTGTATCTATAAACTACTTATTTAAAATCTTCCTTTTTACTCACTTATTGAAACATTTTACAGCTTTATACCATCTAAATGCAGAAAGTACAAAGATGTATCAACGAAGATTAAATTTCGTATTGCATTTTTGAAATATTACATTGTATTAAGACACCTACTATCTAGATAATACTCGGCCACAAGACGGCCAACCTCTTTGATACAAAAGCGAACTTTTCAAAGAGAAAACAAAATATTTTTCATTAAAGGCAACAATGACAATTGGATCGCAGTACCTACCGGATTACTCCGACTTAGTGCGCCTCGGCAATCCCACTCAAAAGAATAATATGTCTTTATAACGGAATCCCGTGGCTTTCCCTGCCTTACTTTCTTACACATTTTTCAGTAAAATGCGAAAGCTCCTCAGGCTCTACTCATTGTAACACAAGCGATTTTAAACTTTATAAACACGACGAGAGAGTTTAATATCGAACACGTTATCACTTCAGAATAGATTGCATTGTCTTCTCGCGTAAATCAAGCTGAAATAACCTCGATGCTTTCTTATATTAAAAAACAGACTTTATTACAATGTGTTATGGTTCAAATTAGCTAATATGTAAGCATTAGTTGTCACTTTACAGATTGAATTAGATCGTCTCACGTGGTAAAAGGTCACTTTGCCTGTGATGGGCGAATTAAATTTATATAACGAAAGAAAATTTCAAGTGACAATATGTCAGTTTATCATAAATGTATAGTTTAATTTTGTACCGCATTTTTTTATATAATTATAAGATATATATCTAAAACATGCTTATAAAAAATATCTCCAAGATTTTTTAATGGATAAAAGCTAGCTGTTACACAAGCCTACAAAAACTTGGTTAGAAAGAGTTACTACTGAGTTTCTTGCCGGTTTCATCTCAAGTTTCCGAATCGGTAATAGATTTTTTATCAAGATACAGAATAATTTATCAGCCTACTTGAATAAAGTAAACTGTTTATTTTTAAGTAACTGATATAACCAGATGGTCTATGTCTGCGGATATTTTTTAGAGGTATCAACAAAATTCTTGTAAATTTTTGAAGTTAAACTTCTTCAAGAATGCTTGACTTGGGGAGGAAGCTGGTGCTGGTAAGCGTTACGAAAAGTGTCATCGGGTGAAGTGAACGAAAATATATAATAAACAAATAAGAAGATAGAAAGATAGAGCTACCTTTTACTTCTGTGGTATGGTCTAAGGCACACTCTTATTTTTTCTTAAGAAAAATGTATTAATCGTTCAATATTAAGAATCATCAAAAACTAGTTCAGATATATATACGTGAAAGTTTTAACAAATACGCAACATCCAGACTTATTTTTGCATGTACAATATAGTTAATCTAAATATTTGAAGTGGGTCATTGAGTTACATAGGTTACAATAATGTCAACGCCCGTACACGTCTTCAAATAAAGTATTCATTTATGAGAGAAGCTGCCAGAAAGGCTCACAATAGCAATACAAAAACAAAACAAAAGGCAATATTAAAAGGGGACAATAAACAAGAAGCTATCCCCGCAACGATAAAGACGAAATTTTATTTGGGCGCAAAAGAAACACCTTAATTCGATAAACATAATCTTTCATTTGCCGAATTGTTTACGAGCGCTGCCTTTCTTGGTTGCTTTCTCTTTCTAGCGCGGTATTAGGATGTCTCTGTCTCTTTCCCGCAAAGGTGCGTCCAGAAGCCGGGTCGTTGGGTCCATTTTGATCGTCGTGACCCTCAGTAATGATGATTGGTTCGCATCAGTAAATTGGAGGTGGCTGCGACATACGAATTCACTTAGCGTTCATTTTATACATGCTTATGCCTCCCTAGTACCGTCATCTATAATGATATATTTATGATGAAACGTAAGTGTTCCTCTTCTTTTTTATCATAGGGAAGTGCATTTGTCCAGGAGACAGACGAGGCCTCTGAGTAAACAGCAATACAATACTCATTTCTAATCCAGCGAGGTCCTCGTCATTTGTGATCGGTGAGTCATTTTCTACTTTGGCTCCAGGAGTGTAACCGGCTGACAGGTTCAAGAGTACTTGGGGAGGGGTGGTAAAAAAAAGTGATGTGCTTCGTTGGCATTCACCGTGTCCTTTGGCAGTGCATCCTTCAGCAGGATGTTGGTCTCGTGGCTTAGTTGACGCTGGCACATTGGTGCGACGACTAGCTTCGCTTGCAGGGGTCTTAAATGAGATTTCAAGCAGGGCTTCAGCCACGGCTAATTTCCACTCTACCAACCAAGCAAAATAATTGGGTTCCTGTACGATGATGTCTAGAAGGTGTTAAGACGGAAATTACCACTTTCCAGTTCAAAGGTATTGCATCTGAGACTGTACCATCACTTACCTTCAAGTGAATTTGTACAACATAGAACTTCAACAATAGAACATATAGGTATAAATAGCCTTATTAGAATTGGCTTCGATCTCGAGCGATCCCCTCCACCCTTGCTCTGCAGTCAGCTGTAATGCGACATGTGATAAATGACGAAACAATAACAAGCGCTGGAATAAGTTTCACTTTAAAATTGTTTTTGAAGAGAATATTTTCATTTTCAACTAGCTAGTTTTTATGTTTTAACTGCAAAGTATGTATGTTTGTTTTATGTTTATAGCTTCCGTTAGTGCTACCGGAGTGTTTGGTACGCTGCCAATGTCACGCAGAAACTTATAGGTACTGTTAGATTAAAATAAAACAGTCTCACAGGACACTGCTGGTGTACCTGTGATAGATTCGATAAAGATATTTGTCATTATAATGTGATTTATATCAACGGTTATCGGCTACGCAGAACAAGCGATAGAGAGGCGCGATCGGCCTCCTTCCATTGTTTATTTCGAAAACAATATTTTCTTATGAGGTTATCACGTCAAATTACAGTTCGTAAACCGACTTTACACACAACAGTTTATTTTTAAGTGTAACCTCTTATTTCACGGTAGGGAAAGTTTTCGTTACGCGTTACTCCAATTAAGTATTTTATATGTGTTGGGTTATTAGTTTACTTAGTCAACCTTTACTTAGAAATAATTACGGCAGGAGACTTATATGTAAGATGAATTAAAAATAAATTATCTAAGAAGCATGACTTTCTCAACGTGTACACTGACGCACATATTGCACGTAATGGTAATTGATGATGTATTCTAAGATGTTAGAGCATTTTAATGGCTTCTACAAAGCATCATACTGGAACTGGACTTACTGGTAGAGTGTTAACCAGCCACGGCCAAAGCCTCCCATGAGTGAAGACTCAAACAAACTAAGAAAGGCAATTTCCTAAACTAGGGATCGATTCCCGACAGGACAGATTTAGGAAATTGTATTTTAAAATACGAGTACATCTAGGTCAAGAATCTTTGGACGTTACTTTGGAAGCAAAAAATATCGAAAATTGTTTAATAGCATAGTTGACGGAATATCATATTAGACTGTGTCATCACTCACCGTTGGGTCACGTATTAACAATATAATTTCTCTCATCAGTCTCAATATCTGCAAATTGGTATATGATTTTTTAATTTCCTTCTTATATAAAAGCTTTGTATTTATAGATTGTAATCTCAATAACGTCGTTAAGTAGTTTTTTTTTTAAGAAACCTATTCAGTTACTCTTAATTGAATTGTTTATTTTAGCAGCCCACTAAAATTTATAATCATTTTTGTCTTGGCTGTTAAATTTACTTTTTTTTGTGTCACCACAATCACGTGATCGTCAAAGGTTGTTCTTTGGCTTTAATTTAACTTAATTTATATTTTTATGTTTGTTAGCAATTCACAACAATTTAGAAATATTTCTCTTGTATTTTCTGTGTTTATTGCTGACTCAATTTAGTTTCTTTCTTTACCAATTCTTGGGTATCTGGTACTAAATATGGTATATTTTCATTCATTTTTAGGTCGCATTTGCATTGTGGGCTATATTTTCTTTTCAATTTGTAAAGTGTGAGAATCCGCCATGTTCCATAAGAATTTGCGTTATTAACGAAGAAATTTTTTCTGTTTTCGTCGTTTGAGCTGTGGTGAATAAAGTATACTTTGACTTTCATTATAAATATGTACATGTAGTGATTTGTTGCTGTTTTTACTGTTCAATATTCCTAATTCCAAGCAACCAAAACCACAGCTACAAACTAGTTCTTGTATATATTTGCGATCGCTAATAACGCGTTGCGTAGGCCTGTAGTAATTTATACACATTTTGTATGGCACTCGCGTCATTACCTTCCTATAGATTTGTTTGCGATGATATTTCACATTCAATAGCTCCAAGAAAGAGGTTGTAAGGTTTATATGTGCCTCTTTATTGTCTGCGATACATCACTTGCTTTACATCGCGATATTATTAACATTAATCTCCGAGTAAATATAAGCATTACGTCCAATAACCAAATATATGAACGTTTCTTATATGGTTTTATTGAGCACTTGAATTGAGGTTACTTTGAGACACAAAATATTGTATAGTAACATTTTTATATGAAAAACTAAATCGGATGTGTCTGTATTTAATATATATCAATTACACTGATGTTATTCATTAAAAGCAAATCAAAACAATTTGCTTTTAATGAAGTAAACTTTTCAGTTATAGTTGTTTTCCCATAATATTTCTAATGTACGACTGATATAGTGTATATATTACAAGAATGATTTATAATCTAAGGTTTGGAAGGTTCCACCTCGACTCACTCGTGTATTCTTTTGAAACTTATAAGCAATAATATTTTTGTATGTTTTGCAAAATCAAAACATTCTTAACTTAAAAACTACTTTTGAAGTGTCAGTAGTAGGTATACCTAATGTAACAAATCTACCACTAGTTCGGAAAGTTGATGTCACTGAGAACGTTTCTCTGTCTTTGTTTTATGCAAGTTTAAAGCAATTAGTTTGTGTTTTTACGATGAAGCAAAACTTCGCTAGGTAACCTACGAATCATTCTGAGGTATGTAAATTGGAGCAGCGTGATGGGACTTTGCTCTAACAGACCTGAGCAGCTAAGACATCTGAACTAATTTGGATGTACTTTAATCTTAGAGTCATCACGAAAAGAATTATTTTAAATGAGTTGTTAATATAAAGAACCAGTGTAGTAGGGTTTAGTTAGTAAAGATTTTGGAATACCTACGTTTCTTGTTAGAATTAATTCAAAAAAAAATCCAAAGCGGTGGTACATTCGTTACCAACAGGCTGACTTAACGATTCAAAAGTACTTTTTACAGTTCAAATGTTTACTTAGTAATAAAATGGCTTTGGCGGTCTTGCTTAGATCTCTTATATTATTTAATGGATTTTACTGCAGTTTTCTGTAATAGATAAAGTAATTTCAAGGAAGTTTTATATAAAACATAAATATGAAAGTAAAGAAAATCTAAAAAAAAATCATATTTAAGCTACAAATATATTTGTGTGCGCATAAATCGCAAACGTTGCCTTAACTTTAAGGCAGATGAAATTATTACGCTACGGAAATGTATATAAAGAAAATATCTATAAAAATCCACGATGGTGTATATTTATCTATACAAGATTACCCACAGTGACCATATTATCAAGCTATTTCATAATACATAATATTTGTTCTTATTCAATAAAAATATATTACATACGTTAAGATTAAGATTGCTTTTAATAGTATTTTATTAAAACTAACAAATCCAATCTCAGGAGTTATCACAGGTTTAAAAAGCATTGGTGCAGCGACTGGCAAAGTTACATAAGCACCAAATACGAGTTGATGTCGCAGTCGCGTGAGTCACAATCTGATTTTGATTATATTTGAAATAAGGTCAGCAGTAGAAATCAACGTTATGAGAAAGATTATCTTCTAAGAATCTTTCATTGTACGATTTCCATTAGAAGTGAGATAAAGACACATAAATCAACCGTGTGCCTTCGAAATGTGCCAAATAGTTACCATCTGGTATATAATGAAATTCTTATGTTCATTGTTGCCACCGTAATGACCGCAATGGCCTCTACAATATTGATAGATGTGGTTGGCGAATGGCCACACATATCTTATTGTTGTACGTTATACCATATTCTTAAAAAAATCTAGCTTAGCCATTTTATTATCGCTTACAAAAAGACTTAGACCAAATAATGATGGTACACCGTATATTTCCACAAATTTACAAAACCATATGGTTTTATGGAACTACAAAGGAAATGAAACAGTTGATGCGAGCCATGAGCGCAACGACATTGGTCTTGGCTGCTCTGCCGAGCGCTTTTGACTTTGATCCCACTCCGCGGCATAATATAAGAAATAAAAATAAATTAGTCATATATTAAAGTAGGTTTAATATACTGGTAGACGTATTAAGGATGACACTCAATAAATATAAAACTTTTATTGAAGAGGAAGTATATGTAAAATCATATAAAAACTTCAAAGACTATAAGACCATAAAAACCGTAGGAATTACGCAATTACTTTTAACTGAACTAACTCTAATCATAATACAAAAAAACTGGGGTTCCCCCACTAACTGATGAAGAGAAATGAGAATATTTTACGATTCAAAAGTGACGAACGAAGTATATTTTAATTTAGTTTATAATATAGAAATAAAACTTAAAATCTAATGAGTTCTTAGAGGAACTTACTCCTTGTAAACATTTTCTAATGAATTTTTCTCAATGTTGATAAAGACTATCAAAGGTTACTGTACACCGACGTTTCCATGAAAATGGCATATCTCAAATGTAATTAATATCAGACTTAGTCACAACAAAACGTGTTTTGATTTAGCCTGTAGCAAAACTAATCTTAACTGTACCTAATATAAAATAATGACTGCCAATTTGCCTTTACAGAGAGACGGTAAATTTTAATCTCGTTCCGGAGTGATTGGGGATTCAATTCGAAATCATTCGGACGTACTTCAAAGTTCAAACTCACGTTCATTTGTCACAGTTTCCTTCGTCTTCACTACTCATAAAGACCCTAAATTTGAGAATATTACAACGTAAATGCAGCTCTAAAAGATGTAGAATAGAGTTTCATCCCCAATGAAACTAAATTTGTATTTGTTGTTGGAAACTGAGGGTACTGTCAGCAAAGAGCATCGCACGCTCCTGGCCACGTGGCACAATTAGGTTCATTCATCGTTCGACCTCCGTAGCGGAAGGTTGTGCGCGCGTGTCGCTCACATCCGACGCACTCAGCGCAATATAGATGAATTGAGTTAATCGTTTGAAACGCTATGGAGATTCTCTGCAGGGGTTGCTAAAGCATAATAGTTAGTTTGTACCAATAATTTCTAGTAACAGCTTATCTTTTCCAATGAATAAAGGTAGCTTATCCTATAATTAAAAAAACTTTAATTAATTCAACTGACTATTAAAGTGAAACGTTATCTCTGTCATTCCTTGTTTTTTCGGTCATTTGTCGCATTACCGTCGGGTCTCGAAGTGGAGAGTTTTACTTGCATCGTGGTTTCATAAAATCACAATGTTTTTTTTCATATGCAGGTTATTTTATTACTTCATGCAAAATGGACTTAAAATTGGTTCATAACCTTTAGCTTGCTTTAATATATTTTATAACAAACTTGGAGGAAAGTATGGAAAATTTTAAATATGATAAAATTATTCGTTCAAGAAAGCTTTTACTTGACTGTTGGAGGTATGTTTTCTTTTAACAAAACATTTTTCAACTAATGCTGAAAACATGAAACTGAAAAAATGCCATAAAATAAATAATCAGCGATTATTTTGTATTTAAATATTTTTATATTAAAGAAAGACTAAAAATAATTACATATGCATATATTAACACACACGCTTCGAACAAACGCCAATGCACACACGAACAACTTGTTTGCATTTTTATTTAAGTAACAAAATGTAAAGTTACTATTGTTTCTTTGTAAACTATTCCAAGAAGATCTCACAATAAACACAGTTGAGTATCATTTTTTTATCTTCATCATTACAGTGTAATTTCGATGTAATTTATCCACTCCCAGGATTTCATCTAAATAGTCTCCCAAGTTATAAATTGAACCGTGATTAGCAAAAATATTTATGTTGGAAAGCTGTAAGAGCTTATTGGAATAAAATGTCTTTAACAACCTCTGGTTAATTTTGCTAGCAATTTCACATGGCTATTGTGTGAAATTGCAAGCAAAATATTTAGCTCCGATCTCCATATAGGCCATTTTATAAGTCTTAATTTTGCCTTTGAAACTTTCCATTGAGACTATGTTTCAGTATTGGGAATACGGGTTGTTAAAATGACTAATGATTTCCTGCAAGCCTTTCAGGATAACCATACATATCATTTTGCTTTGGTTATTTAAAAAAAAATACCTTGAATGTAATGAGTTTCACCGGTATAGCTACCACATCAAAGTAAAATAAATTTTAACTCATATAGATAAGGCATAATTTTGTTCAAACGTTGTGATATATTAAAAACATCGTCCAGCAAAATGAACTACGGAAGATGTATGGGCACGAGGATTAAAAATATTTGTACGGGCCATTATACAGGGTGTAATGAAAGGCGCTTCTTTATTAACCATACAGGGTGTTCGTTAATTGAACCGGGGATTTCTATGCCCTTTTCTACGCCCTTTCAGTGTTTGACGGAGGTCCGAAGGTCCGATGACATTGAGGAAAGATTGCAGGTTTTTGTAGATATGAAACCGAGCAAATCCCGAGGAGAATGGAATATATAATGAGAGATTACCATCATATTTGATGTGTGGGACGAAATTAAATAACTAGCTTTAACCCACAGCTTTCATCGTGTTAGCCGCTGCTAAAAGCTTCTTACAAAATTCTGCGCCTATTTTCCTTTCTTTCTTATTGCTAACAGATAAGCGCTTGTCTATAATTTCCCCTGTTGGTAAAAGGAGAATGGAATATATAACGTAAACTTGCTATCATATTTCATGTGTGGAACGAAATTAAACAATTAGCTTTAATACGCAACTTCTTTCGTATTATACGTTACCTAAAACTGCATTTAAAGTTCTTAGCGACTATTTTTATTTCTTTCTCATTGCTAACAAGTTATTGCTTGACTTTAACTTCACTTAACCGTAATTGGAGAATGGAATATATAACGAGAGATTACCACTATATCTGAAATTAAATAACTAGCATTAACACACGACTTCGATCGTGTTAGACGCTGCTAAAAGCTTCGTACAAATTTTAGCTGCCATTTTTTTGTTTCTTATTGCTCATAGTTTAGCGTTTGATTGTAACCTTCCCTTATGGCAAGTGGAGAATGGAATATATGATAAAAAATAATCATCATATTTGATGTATAGAGTAAAATTAAATAACTAGCTTTAACACGCGACTTCAATCGTGTGGGTCTAAACAGAAAACTTTCAGAAACTTCATACAAAGTACAGCCACAATTTCCCTTTTCTTGTTATTACTGACAGATTAGCGCTTTATTATCATGTCACTTGATGATATAATATGAGAAGGTAATTCACTTGAAAGAGATAATCAACCTTTATTATTTCTGCTGGTACGTCTCTGCTGGTAGTTTGATAACTAGCCGCGGCAGAAGCCTTCGTACAAACTCAGACAAAGCTCACTTTCACATTTATAATAGTAAGTAAGGAGGACAGTTAAGTTAAGTTAAGAATAGTTAAGCGCTTTTGTCGCGAATAACAATAGTTCCGTAAAAATATTTGAAATAAATTAATTATACTCATTCCTTCTAATTAATAAACTTTGAGAATGGTTTGAAAATGTGTAATAAGGTTTATATTAATAAATAAAGCAGTGTTTAAGTGATTCATCATAACGTCACAATTTATAAACAAGATTGTGGACTTAAAATAACATTGAAATCGTAAGAAACCAGTAAAAAAAAAAAAAAAAAACAAACTGTAAAGTCAAAGTGTAAATGCTAAATGTGTATTCATAAAAACATTTTATTTTAAACAATATCTACAACAGAAAGAAAATTGATATATTTATAAATTATGTGTTACAACGGCATATTTGAATTTAAAGTGTTTACCGTTAACGCGCGTTACGCGCATTTTGACAATTGTGTGATGCCTTTGCCATCTATCGTTCAGAGCTAGTACTGGAATGGAATGTGAAATATGCAAAGCTTGGAATTACAATTATAATTAATATACTTATGCTATAAGTATCTAGTAATACTGCAATTACATTATTATTCTATGTTTTCTTTTTGCTCTCTTAATAACATCATACATGCAGCATTCTAATGAAGTGAATAACAATAATAATAATTTAGTGAATATATTTGTGAATCAGTGACAAACAATTTTCATAAGAACTACGAAGCAATTCCCGCAAATATTGAGTTATGAACATCACCGTCAAAGTTGTGTGAAAATAGAAGGAACAAAGTTAAAATTTAAGTCAAATTATTATGTCTATGATATTACTAATGAGAGATAGTTACTAATTAATAAGTTTTGTTAATTCAATGGACATTGTGATAAAACACTAGTGATACATTGTAAAGTCAATAGCTTTAATCAACTCACATTATCTAACGTATTTTGCACCATATAGGTTTATATAAATTTAGATTATATAGTAACTTAGTAAAAAATTATTTATATGCTGTGCAGCCCCGGCATAGAATAGGACTGCCCCTAGCTCCCCGTGGGTGACGTAAAAATCGTGTAAGGGACATTCGCAGGTGAGTACTGGTACACCTCCAATCTAAATTTCGAGTTGTACTAGTTCTGACTGTGCGAGTTTCAGGAGGGCACACACCATATTACGCCCTCTTCCGATTGGTGGCGGATACTACCAAACGACAGCATTCCCAAAGAGGGTTGACGTCAGGCAGGCGGCCGGTCATAAAACATCAAGCCAAAACCATTACAGCATGTTAGGTACGAAAAAGAATAATGGCGATAGGGCTAGGGCGTACCCCCGAGGCGACGCGCAGTTGCAGCACCCGGCAGTTGTGGGAAATGGACAAGGGTTGTTGCATCAGGGACGGGTGCAACGTAAGAAGCGAGTCCGGGAAATAAGGATGAGGTTTGCGAGTTGGAATATAGGTACGATGACTGGGAGGGGAAGAGAGTTAGCGGATGTATTAAAGAGGAGAAGAATCAATGTAGCGTGCGTGCAAGAGACAAGGTGGAAGGGAACGAAAGCAAGAGAAATTGGGGAAGGTTATAAATTTTACTATTGTGGCAGCGATGGGAAAAGAAATGGAGTAGGTATAATATTAGATAGTGAGCTGAAAGAGTGTGTGACTGATGTAAAAAGAATAACGGACAGATTAATAGTAGTAAAGGTAATAAAAGAAGGCTTAGTGTTGAATATTATAAGCGCATATGCGCCACAGACTGGATGTGATGACAGGTTGAAGGAAAAGTTTTATGAAGATTTTGATAGTGTAATACTAGATATCCCAGATGACGAAGATATATACGTAGGAGGAGATTTTAATGGCCATGTGGGAGAAAAGAACAGTGGTTACGAAAGAGTGCATGGGGGATGGGGGTTTGGTAATAGAAATATTGAGGGAGAAGCCTTGCTCCAAACTGCTTCAGCATTTGATCTAGCAATAATTAACACCTTCTTTAGAAAAAGTGACCAACATTTAATTACGTACAAAAGCGGGAACCACAAAACACAAATTGATTACTTTTTACTTCGAAGAAATAAAATTAGTTCAGTTAAGGATTGTAAAGTATTGCCAGGAGAATCACTAACAACCCAACATCGTTTATTAGTTTTAGAGATCAAAACCAAAGTCAAAAGCAATAGAAACAAAACAAAAACAGTACCGAAAATTAAATGGAGCTTAATTGAAAAACCAGAGTATGCAGAGGAATTTAGAAAACAAGTAGTTGACAAAATGATCGAAATGAAAGAATTAGCAGATAAAACCGTGAATGAATGTTGGAATGAGATGGCGGGATGCATTAGACGTGTAGCAAAAGAAGTTTTTGGACAGTCAAAAGGTAAAAGAAAAATTGATAAAGAGACATGGTGGTGGAATAAGGAAGTACAACAGGCACTAAAAGATAAGAAAAATGCATTTAAAGAGTGGCAAAAAGTAGATGAAAGTAATCAAACCGATAAGCATAGTAAAATAACAAAATATAACGAAACCAAACTAAAAGCTAAAAGAGCTGTGGCTATTGCAAGAGCCAATGCTCAAGAATCTTTATATAAAACACTGGAAAGTCCAGAAGGTACGCAAAAGATATATAAAATTTCAAAAGCAAGAGAAAAAAGAGGAAAAGATATAAATTACGTTAATTGTATAAAAGATAGTAAGGGGAAAGTATTGTCAGATAACGAAGAAATTAAAAAAAGATGGGAAAGATATTTTGAAAACCTAATGAATGAAGAGAATAATTGGAGTGGAGTGTTGGAAGATGTTCCATTGAATATGGGAGTTGTTAGAGAGATAGGCATAGAAGAAGTACAAAAGGCTGTCCAAAGTATGAGAAACGGTAAATCGGTTGGACCAGATGAGATACCAATAGAAGTGTGGAAGTTTCTGGATGTGGATGGATGGACGTGGCTGTCTTTGTTCTTCAATAAGTTGTTACAAGAAGAGGCGATCCCTGACGAATGGTGTATCAGTTCGCTGGTGCCTATTTTCAAAAACAAGGGTGATGTACAGGACTGTAACAGTTATAGAGGAATAAAGCTCATGTCACACAGCATGAAAGTATGGGAGAAGATTGTTGCTAGACGAATGAGAGAAGAGACGAATGTGACAGAGAATCAGTTTGGGTTCATGCCAGGACGTGGAACAACGGATGCCATATTCTCACTTCGCCAACTTTGCGAAAAGTACAAACGAGTACATAAGAACTTGCATATGGTGTTCGTTGATCTGGAGAAGGCATATGATAGGGTACCCCGTGAAGTCTTGTGGTGGGCTTTGAAAGAGAAAAGAGTGCCTGGGAAATACCTGCGTCTTATCCGTGCTATGTACGGTAGAGCAACTACATACGTTCGCTCCGCAGCCGGCGAAACTAACAAATTCAATGTGGGCGTAGGTTTGCATCAGGGATCGGCTTTAAGCCCTTTTTTGTTCCTCCTGGTAATGGATGCACTGACATCAAACATACAAGAGGAAGCACCCTGGTGCATGCTGTTTGCCGATGACATTGTGCTTGTTGGAGAGGATGGAGCTGAGGTACAGAGAAGGCTAGAAATATGGCAGGAAAAACTGGAAAACGCAGGGTTGAAGATCAATAGGACCAAAACAGAACATCTGTTCTGTGATTTCGGGGATCCATCCAGTTTTTCTTCGATTGTCTTAGATGGTGTTTCCCTTCGAGTCTGCTCAGATTTCCGTTACCTCGGCTCTATCTTCCAAAACGACGGCGGCATTGACCGAGATGTTACTAGCAGGATAAATGCAGGTTGGATGAAGTGGAGGCAGGTCTCGGGAACAATTTGCGATGCCAGAATGCCCCTTAAACTAAAGGGGAAGATTTATAAGACGATCGTAAGACCTGTCATCCTGTATGGATCAGAGTGCTGGGCCACCAAAGGGGAGAATGAAAGGAAATTGCATGCAGCGGAGATGCGAATGTTGAGATGGATGTGTGGAGTGACAAAATTGGATAAGATTAAGAATGAGTATATTAGAGGAAGTGTGAAAGTAGCACCAGTGACCGAGAAGTTAAGGAGTGGAAGGTTAGCCTGGTATGGACATGTAATGAGAAGGGAGGATAGCCATGTATGTAAGAGGGTTCTAAATATGATGGTAAGCGGCAGGGCCGGGAGAGGGCGACCAAAAAAAGTGTGGATGAATTGTGTGAAAGAGGATATGTGTAT
This sequence comes from Elymnias hypermnestra, assembly GCA_015832385.1. Classification (NCBI taxonomy): domain Eukaryota; kingdom Metazoa; phylum Arthropoda; class Insecta; order Lepidoptera; family Nymphalidae; genus Elymnias; species Elymnias hypermnestra. Next base: position 656,166 of record JACTOM010000160.1, on the reverse strand, counting down.
TAAGGGTGTGAATGTAGAAATGACAGCGGATAGAGTGAAGTGGCGAAAGGAAACATGCTGTGCCGACCCCACCTAGTGGGATAAGGGCAAGAAAACAACAATAGTAAGTAAGGAGGACGAACTTTTAATATATTTAGTGGAAATTTTTATTTGGGTTTGACGTCTACATGATAGTGGAACAAAATTTGTTGTGTATCCTCGTATTACTAGCTTCTGCTTGAAACGTTAACTTTAATCGTTTATAATGAATTCACAACTAGTTCAAAAGGTTATTTGTACAGAGAACGATTGGCATAAGCATCGCTACATACTATTTTAGCAACAATTTTTACAATATCTTATACTAGCGACTAGCCCCGGCGTTGTATGAGTAGTAGAACATATGATGATCACATGTGATGGCCTCGCTGGTACAGTGGTAGAAGTGTTAGACTATAAATAATGCTGATAGCTCTAAAATAATGCGAAACAGCCTCATTGCTCTAGTGGTTCGCATGTTTGCCTGCAGACATGAGGTCCTGGGTTTGGGTCCCGGGTCGGGCTAATTAAAAAAAATGAATATTGAGTTTTCTGTTAAGATTTTCTCAATATTTGCCCGAAGTAGGAAGTTGACGGTGTGAGCCACCCCCGTGCCTCGGAGGGCACGTTAAGCCGGTCTTGCGCCAGATCTCTCTCCGCGAGTGTCGGACTTCTGTCACATCGGACTAAGAGAGTAAAGGATTAGAGTGCACTTGTGTACTATGCCTGCCAATCCGCAGGCCTGTGCCTAGCAGTGGGACGTTAATGGAGTTAGTGAAGATAGAAAGAGAGAGAGGTGCGAGCACACATTTTCTTTCCTTACGACAAGTGATATCGGGAGAGACGAACGGACGGCGAACATACTAAATAATTTGCTTCAGTCGTGTGGTCTAAAGCGCACGTTTTTTTTGTTAGAAAAAGAATGTAATATTACTTTTGTGACAAATATCATGGAAGCATTAAAATATTTACATAATTAGTAGAGTACGGCGAGATAGAAAATCCACCCTTCATGTTTCCAACGAATGGTGTACTCTGGCATTGAGGTCCAGTGTGTGCAAGCCTCGTGCATGTCGTGTAAAGACACAGAGGCCATTATCTAGGCGGCTATGTGCAGGTTGTTCCCATTCGCAGCGCCCCGCAGTATCGTGCGCGGGCATTCATTACCGCGGGATAATGAGCCGAGCTCGCTGCGACTCGCATAGAATAAATTTTATATCAAAACAGAGGGTAAAAATAAAAATGTGAAAGAATTTGAAGTAAAACTTCTTTAGGCACTCTTGACTTGAGCAGTGAGCTTGTGTATGCGGGACGAAACCGTGATGTAAACTGTTTATTATTTTTATTTTATTGTTATTTATTTTAATAATAATTACTTCACTATTGAAATTTATACAATTTAGCACTATTTCTCTTAAAACAACTTCTTCACGAAACACAGCTCGACAGACTAACTCATAGAATTATTCCGCTTGTTAAAATGACCTCTTATCGCATAACATTTCGTAATATTACACTTTGGTCTTTTTAAGTTTTGCCTCTTTAAAGTAAGTAAGTAAGTAGCAGCCCTTTAACGTCCCACTGCTGGGCACAGGCCTCCTCACTCCAAGGAGCCACTTGCATTATACTAATAATTTTTTCACTATTTACATTTATTCAGTTTAGCACTATTACACCTAAAGTAACCTCACCAAAAAGCAGCACGAGAGACTGTTCACACAATTGTTCTGCTCGTTAAAGTTAACTCGTAGCGCATAACATTTCGTAATATAGCGCAATGTTTTTAATATTTTTAAGTGTTACCACTAATTATTCAATAATTCACATTAAAGTAAGGAAGTAAATAAGTAGCAGCCCTTTAACGTCCCACTGCTGGGCACAGGCTTCCTCACTCCGAGGGGCGAGGGTTTTTAGAGCATAGACCCACCACGCTGCTCCACTGCGGATTGGCAGGCATAGTACACAAGTGCACTCTCTATTCCTTCACTCTCATAGTCCGATGTGACGGGAATCCGACACGACCGGAGAGAGATCAGGCGCAGGACCGACGGCTTAACGTGCTCTCCGAGGCACGGGGGTGGATCACACCGCCAACTTCCCAACTTCGGGCAAATATTGAGAAAATCTTAATAGAAAACTCAATACTGGTTTTTGAATTGGCCAGACCTGAGACTCGAACCCAGGACCTCATGTCTGTAGTCGAACATGCTAACCACTAGACCAATGAGGCAGTTTTGCCTCTATATAACTCAATAATGTCTTTCTCTCTTTCTGTATTTAGGAAATTGTATTTTCTAATTTTTTTGAGTCTGGGCTGGTGAGAAATTTCGGTCGAAGCTAGTTAGCACCTCACCAGCAATAACGTACCGTCACGCAAGAGACTTGCATCCCATTGCATACGATGCTATGGAGAAACCATATAAGGTGCATTGCCACTTAATAAATTAGCGCCCTTTTATCTTAGACTGAGTCATCACTTACCATCATGTGTGATCACATTCAAGCGCTAACCTGTCAGCGATATACCACTATAGTTTTTCAGTTGTATAGATTAGCTTCATTTTCTTGATAGCTCATCATGTACTACAAATACCACAATAGACGCAATGTTTTTGTCGTAAAACTTCGTTATATATATACGAATGAAGCTAGTAATAAATATAAATTTTAACAAAAAAAGAACCGCCTTCAAAACAAACAAATACATTAATATGCTCTAAAAAGTAAGAATATAATAAAAAAAGAATCATCGAAATCGGTTGGCGTGATCTTGACTTATTCATCCATTTGTCGCGCACATGCTTACGCAAATTTAAGACATCCGGTTTTGTCATGGATGCCATCATCAGAACTGGGACTCTATGACGAGCACCACTATTCATTTTAAAAAAAATCATCAAAATCGGTCCACCCAGTCGGGAGATACGAGGTGACAAACATTAAAAAAAAATACAGACGAATTGATAACCTCCTCCTTTTTTGAAGTCGGTTAAAAACAGACAAAATTTGTAAGTTCATTATTTCTAAGGTTAAGCATACCTGAAAAAACAAGTCTAAATAAGAAATATAAGGCAGCGATAATTACTGGGACAATTACCATAAGTTAAGAAACATAAATAAATAAGGAAATTATAATCAATTGGTAAATAATAAGATGTGCTTCAAGATAACGAGAAGCGTTTATATATTAGTCAGGCTAATGGCTGATTTTATTCCCATTCCCTAAATCATCACATAGTTAGGGAACCCCTATATAAAGAAACAAACCCCTTAGCCGACCCCTAAATGTACTCAGGGGCCATATAAAGCCCGGGGGAGATTGATGAAATCGGTCATATTATTGTTTACTGTTTTATAGTGCATACATACGTACATAACAAACACTACATAATTCTTCCAATCTGATTCTCTCCCACGTTCAATCTCATCAATGTATGTGTCTGTCTCTTTTTACTGCCGCTTTTACGTTTCATCGACTTTCTTCATAAAGAAGTTCATACTTCAAAAATGTATCACATCTCTCTCGCGCATAATCTATGACTTCATGAAGTACATCAGCACCTTTTAAGGCTTTTAAAAGGCTCTCAGGGCGCTAATCACGAGCCCGCGGCGCTCAGGCGAGATTATCTCACACTCCTCTTATGTACATTGTACTGGTTTTCAAATAACCAGCTATTTATACACCACGGCTTATTTAAGACTCTTCGCTTTCCACATTCCAGTTCATGCTTTTATAAGGCCACCTGCTTGTAAATAGTTATGGCGTCATTTATTTCTTAAGAGATAGAAGAAAAATAATTACAATAAAATTCATAAGCTATCAAAGTAGCCACTGATTTAATTTGACATAAAAATTATGAACTAAGTGATAAATAAACAACAGAAAGTAGTACAATGCCAATATAAAAGTGAAACAAAAAGGTAATTTTTTTGTGACTCTATTTGCTTAGAATTAGTACTCATACCTTTGTATTTAAATAGGTGCAATGCATTATTGAACACAACATAAAAAGAGGAAATCGATGACTGAACTTAAGTAATTTTAGTTTGCAATGGGCGGCCTTAGCATTAATCAGCGATCTCTTCCAGATAACCTTGCGATCAGACAGAATGTCAAAGAGAGAGGAAAGAATGTAGGATATTATATTAGCATACTTAGTGAAATTATTTTATTTTTAGATATATTATAAACCGCTGTTGCTAACGAGAAATCTGTTACTTCACAATTAAAATCTAATGTTACGAGAGTCCACTTGCGCTTAATTGTGAGAAGAATCTATCAAAATATCAGTCATTAAAATTAAATTCAAAAACATAATGTAATTTATTTGATTTAGAGCAATTGATTTCTTTCATTGCAATTTCTCTTTTCGCTTATCTAATCTTATCATTGAAATTATATTTAGATTTTTCAATTAATTCACTTTTAATTAAGAATTTGAATTTACGTAGTAACATCTCTGAAACATCTTCTGGCAGTTTGTTATAGAAACGTATACAGTTACCCTTAAAATGGGTTATTGCTTTGCAATCTGTTAGAATTTATAGTAATCTTTTATTATATTTCGATCGAAAGTTCCCCATTTAATAAATACGTAATTTAGTGTTAGCTAGTTATTTTTAAATAGTTTGTGATTGAAAGTTAACATGAATAAATGAGTAAACAACTCGTTGCTTAATTACGCAGGCGAAGCATTCGAGGTAATGATTGCTAACCTAATTCAATATCTAACTTTTTAACATTGAATGACAAAAAACTATATACGCAATGGAGGAGGAGACTGCCAACCCGCAGTGGAGCAGCGCATACTCTAAAAAGCATCTCTCCTATGATTGAGAAGGCCTGTGCCCAGCAGTTGGACGTTAACGGGCTACTACTTACCTTTTTTACCAATGGAGGAAAGTATGGTATAGGAACCCTAGTTTTTATTACGCGAGCGGCAATGACGAGCTTTTTTCCCTTGGTGCGTAATATACTACTATTTGTTATATTATATGAGTGGCATTTCAATTTTTTCTTACAGGTGGTAATATTTTAATGGACAAATAAATTTCCTGAACAACAAATGAACTGTCGTTATTTTAACTGCTTTAAACTTATCTCTTAGGGACTCTCTTGAATCCGTATACTAAATTGTATAAACCTTTTCTACAGTACAAATATTGCATCTATAACAGCAGCATTACCCCAAAAACCATATGCCATAATGCTGTGAAAATAAAAAGGTTTAGTCTGTACCAATTTCAATATTTCGTACCAAAATTGAATACAGGAGCCCCTGAACCCATAAAGCATCCATCTAACTTCATTTGTAAGGTAGCGGTCCAGTAATGGACGTGAAAAACGACCGGCTCCGAATTACCTAGGCTTTATTACATTCCTCGGTCCAATGTGGCCGCCTTTTTTGCAAATATCCCGTAATATTCAACTCTGGAGGCAATATCGTTTTTGCCGTACGTGGGATTATGAAACGTGTGATGAAAACTAGTGCCCCATAATGTCTTATAAAAAGACAAACCCGGTCTGTCCGTATAAATTACTCGTGTATGACGTCCGGAATGAAAATGTTTTGGGGTAAAAAAGCGTGGGATTTAATGAATTGCTCTATAATAAATGAAATAAATTAAAACTATATTGCAATGATGTTGTTAAACATAGAATAGACGACTGAATTTGTAGTGGGCTCTTCTTTATTATATTATGTTATCTTACTTAAACCTGTCTAATTAAAGAAATCTTTATTAAACTTACTTGAATCACGTAATTTTAATGGTATCGGATTTAAGGATCTGAATTTACTTGAGTAAAGGAATAGAAAGAATTTTGATTTGACTGGATTTGATTCAAGAAATTGAAATTAGTGGTAAAGAAATTTTTATTTAAGATACTGAACTTACTTGAATAAACAAATATTGGTTTGAGTTTATTTAAAATACTGAAATTTACTGACTGAAAAGTAAGGAGTGGATAGTTTACCATCCCTAAAATTGGAGCAATTTTAGTCTTATTTTAAAGAGTTTANTGTATGACGTCCGGAATGAAAATGTTTTGGGGTAAAAAAGCGTGGGATTTAATGAATTGCTCTATAATAAATGAAATAAATTAAAACTATATTGCAATGATGTTGTTAAACATAGAATAGACGACTGAATTTGTAGTGGGCTCTTCTTTATTATATTATGTTATCTTACTTAAACCTGTCTAATTAAAGAAATCTTTATTTATTGGAATTTGATTATGGATATAAGATATTAAATTTACTTGAATCAAAAAAATTCGATTTGATTTATGATATTAAACTTGCTTGAATCACGTAATTTTAATGGTATCAGATTTAAGGATCTGAATTTACTTGAGTAAAGGAATAGAAAGAATTTTGATTTGACTGGATTTGATTCAAGCAATTGAAATTAGTTTGGTAAAGAAATTTTGACTTACGATACTGAACTTACTTGAATAAACAAATATTGGTTTGGGTTTATTTAAAATACTGAAATTTACTGACTGGAAAAGTAAGGAGTGGATAGTTTACCATCCCCAAAATTGGAGCAATTTTAGTCTTATTTTAAAGAGTTTTTTATTTAGTATAACAATGTCAGTACTCGCTTCGCTAGAAGAGATCCCGGGTTCAACTCTTGTCAGGACCAGTCGAGGTGAGATTATAATGGATTTTATAAAATTTGGAAATTATATTTTCTATTAAGCCTGGACTGGATGGTGATGGACGGATATCCACTTATTCTTTGCCCCTATAGGTTACTTGTTTCTTTACTTTCGCAATGCTTATAAGGGATGAGATAAAGGATGACGTAATTATTGTAAGAAACTTTTTATTGCGACGTAAAAACGAATTCTTCAAGGGAAGTTGCAGGTGATAACTAGCATTGATGTTATCAACAAACCGTGTTGAAAATTATAAATTGCTTTACACGTAGGATAAATTTTGTCTCATGTCCAACATATTGCCGATTTGACCGCATAAATAATTTCGATTTAAAAAAAATAATCCGTCCACGTATTGCGATCAAAGCGACGGATGCAGTATCTCATGGCTAATGATGTATCTATTTATTAAAAAAACTGTCACAGAGAGTTATATCACGGAAACAGGTGATTGGTAATTTTTCCCGAAGACCTTGTGACCGACATATTCAATTTTCATTTTACCTTATAATTAATGAGAGCCTGTATTTTTACATGATATAAGGTTTAAAATGCGCATTTTTTAATTAAAGGTGACAGTTCATACGAGTCCAGAATTTAATCTAAAGGAAATTAAATACTATAGCAAATGCTCTAAACCTATCACATGTCGAATTACAGCTGGCATATTAAGGGAAGTAAAAGGCACTCCGCATCGTAGTTTTATAACACCACACGATTTTTTTTCGCTTTATTTTTTCGACCTTCTATCGTATGTCGTATTACAACCGGCCGGGGAATGGCGCTGAAGTGTATCGCTTTTGGCCGAAAGATGGCGTCTATTTCTAGCATCAGCTGTTTCACTTACATCATAGTTTTATAACAACACACATTTTTTTATTGCTTGCATTTTTAAACCATCTATCGCATGTTGCATTACAGCCGGCCATGGAGTGGGGTCTGACGTGAAAGGCTTTCGGGCCGAAAGGTGGCGACTATTTCTAGCATCAGCTGTTTCACTCGCATCATAGTTTTGTAACACCAAATAATTTTTAAAAGTGTTTATCGCATGTTATTGTTTCGTCTATTCAGCGCATGTCGCATTACAGCCGGCAGAGAAGTGGGGGTTAAAGTGATGCTCCGGTAGAACAGCTAAGGCCAGCACCTTTGAGTCGTATTAAGGCTTTTGGCAGAGCGGACAAAGCCAATATGCCGGTCATGGCTCGCATCAACTGTTTCATTAGCATCGCAGTATGGAAAAGCAAACTATGACTTTTTTAATTGTTACATTTTACAGCTTTCATTCGAACTTTTCGTAACTAGTTTTACCCCGCGATCTTACCTACCAAAGTTGCTAAATTTCAAGTGAATAGCATTGAGGATCTCGTATGTTTGGTGGTTTAAAACCATATCCGCATTGCTTTTTTGACTAGAAATAAAACAATTACAGCATCAGTCCATATCTCTCGAGATTCACTCAGTCTCTGTTCGGTCCAAGACTAATTATGTTCCTCGCGGTGTATAATAAAGCCATGATTACGCCATTTTTCCACACCGAGTGCCCGCTAATGTGTCTGGTATTAACATGACACGTGTGGCCACACTGATAGCGATATAAGACAATATTGATACACAAATTAAGCTTCACTAGTAATATTTTTAAAGACTGGCTAAAAATCTATCTGTAAATCAAATTGAAATTCTTAGTGTAGATTAAACTTGTGTATAAACTCGCACTTTCACTCCCATGCACAAAAAACAGTAATGTTAATAACATGTTTTAAAATGAAATATTGAAAAATGTCAACATTAGTAAATAAATAAATAGAACATTTATAATTAAAATAAACAGGGTTTTTGTTAAATGAACGTATTTCCGGCTTCGTCAAAATACGGAGCACCGTCAGGTTTTAGCCGGTAGCCGACCGGCATTACTCGCAATATCTTTTTCACGTAATTTGTGGGTATCTAAGAAGATTTCCTACCGATACAAAACGGAGATGATAGGGATGATTATTTTTCATAATTTAAACCCCCTTATGCGTTATGTAAAGATAAACCATTTGTGTAATTGTGTTTTTCCTTTTTTTTTAAATAAGTCTAAATTCGAATTTATTGAAAAAAAAAAGCAACGAAACACCACATTGAATTTATTTATCATTTAATTGTATTCAACAGCGTTACATATGCAAATATACATACAAATAGAAATAATAAAAGGAAAATAGAACATAAAAAGTCAATAATATAATAGATGAAAGTAATAAGAGTTAATAATATGTAATTAAATTCACAACTGAAATTCGCGTGTTTGTGTAATTTCGAAATCAGAAGAAAAAATTTGGTTTAAATTGATAGTTTCCCTATATAAAATTGTTTAAACTGCAATTTAGACTTATATGAAAAAAAATTAACTATAACTCAAAAAATTTTCACTTTTGCATATTAGAATTTAAATTATCGCAAGTTCTCATCCCTATCACTTCCTAACGGGAATACGTCGCATTACCAATAACCCTGTATATACAAGTCAAGGTAGTATTTACGTAACAAATATATAAACGATGTAATTCTACTAAATATCTGTTTAGTTTTGGCACGATGAATATATTATAAATGTGTTTAAATTAATATTATTAATGTATTAAAATGTAGACTATGACTATCCCTTAGTCGACATGCGCTAATTTTATTCAAACGAGCGTTACACATGCGAGCGTGACGGATCAGTCTTAATACCCACTCAATACATTTACACACTGCTTCTAAAATTTTCACTTCAAAAATAAATTAATAAAGGCTAAATTAGTGTCAAATCCGCTATCATAGGCGCAACACCTTTATGATAATTGTTGAGCCAGACATGATTATGGAAGCAATCTTGTTTCCCTTCTTTGTACAACAAACTGACGGTTTATTTGACAGAGAAATGAACGAAATAACATTTTATTTTTGGTGAATTGACAGTTATTTTATAAAGCAACATCATACACGTCATTCGATTTAACCTGTTAAAGTTTTGCCTAAAAATTAAACATTTTTATGGTTTGTCTGCAACACAACTTTGTAATGTCAGTTATTGGTAGTCAGTTGATGATACAGACTAAGATGGAAAGGCATTAACCTGGTAAGAGATCATTTACCTCTTATAGTTTTAACACATTGTTAGACTATACATAGTTGGATCACAAAACAGAAGCGCTGAAATGTTGGGAGTTATTGAGTAATACAGTGACAACACTTAAAAACATTGTGCAATATTACGAAATATTATGCAATGTGAAGTACCTTTAACGAACGGAACAATTTTGTTAAGATAGTCTTTCGAGCTGTCTTGTGGATTGGTTGTTTTAGGAGAAGTAGTGTTAAATTGTATTAATTCTAATTGTGAAATAATTATTAGTATAGTGCAAGTTGTGTATATTTAAGTAGTGTAGAGAATAAAAGTTGGTAGTTAATGTGAGTTGGTGTTTTTATAATACAATCTATGTGCGTCGCTATATTGGCCTTGGTCTTTGAGGTGTTGTAAAAATGCGTGAATAACACCATTTTCTAGAAGTTTATTGGAAAGCAACACGTAGTAACCGGCAAAATATTGTATTAAGAAAATTTTTGCCTAACACCATTGAAGTAAATTTGTTTAGCAACAAAATATAAAGATGATGTCCAAAAATTATAAGTCTATTCGAGAAATACTGAAGTTTTTTTTTTAATTTATGAAAACCTTTTCTGCTCTGATGATCAATTTTGGGTTTGTAGGTTACAGAGTGCTTGTCTCATCGTGTCGGTGTATAATACAAACATACGTAGCATCACGCCTCATTCCCTACGGGGTAGGCAGAGACCACGTCCATCCACTTACCACAATCCTTTCATATCTCCTTAGCTTCTTCCATTCTGGTTTAGATTGCTCTAGACTTGGTCCTTTTTTAAAATGTCCTGGATTTGGTCCAGGAACGTTCGCCTTGGTCTTCTCCTTCCAACGTTCCGGTTCACTCGTGACTCATGAATCCTTTTTGTCAGTCTTTCATTCATTCTCTCTAAATGCCCAAACCATCTAAGCATACCTTTTTCAATTTTAGTCACTACATCTTCTTTTACTCCACAATGTTCGATATATAAGTTGATTAAGTGTTTGCTAGGAGTTTACTATTATGAACAACCTAAGTATTTTTCACGTTGCGTACATAATATTGAGATTTTGTTTGATACTTAAAAACTTCATTTGCGGGTCAGAGTGTGCGGCGGCCACGTGTGCAAACATTTTAGTAGAACAAACAGGGGTGACCCGCTGGAGTGACTGTACCTGGATGCGGGAGTGATTTTAGATTCATATCACGTTATAAAATAATAAATTAAATAGAAAAAAAAATTGGGTGTCTGTAAAGTCAGTTTACGTAGGATAATTTTACGTGTTAACGTCATAAGGAAAGATCGATTCAAGTTAAGTATTATCGGTGAGGCGCAAGTTACATGTTATGGGATTCTTACATAAAGTATTGAATAGAGTCATGGATAACTCAGATCTATTGAACAGGATATGCATTCTTCGCGAAATCCTGCGACACCGTCACATCCTACCGAACAAATCTTTGCTAATATTCGGTGATACCATGATCACCTGGGACATACGATGAACTGGCAAAAAAAAAAACGTAAAACTTGATGTTTTCCATGAAAATGCGTCACAATTTAGGAAGGAAGTATGATCTGTACCTCCTTACTGAATAAACGCTTAGTCTGTTTTATTTGTGGTTTTTTTTTAAGTATTATCTCCTAGTTTTTAATCTTTTCCCTATATAATCATTAGTACTATCGCAATATTATGTAACTAGCTATGAGTGTAATTTAACAACTAGTTTAGTTTTAGTTGTAGTTGTAACATATAATTATGTTGCTAGTTCGGAAGTTATGAATAAATAAATGAACACACAATGGACGACATAAAGTTGTCCGTGGAAGAGAGATAGATGCGTCACAGCGTAACACTTATGCCGAACGCGCCAGTCTTACGCTGGTTCAGCGCTCTCGTTCTGCTGAGCGTGACAATTAGTCACGCTTTGGGCGTCAGGGCGTGCAGCCGACAACCGACGGTTTATAACACGTTATTACATCAAAAATAATTTGACAAGTTGTAATTATTTCTGTTCGAAGAGTTCTTCGAACAGTGCGTGGTGGCAGTGCTTACCTAAGGATCGGAAACGTGGTCGCTGACTATGGGCCTTATTCGAAAGCTCAGAGTCACTCAGCGTGCGATGGAGAGGGCTATGCTCGGAGTTTCTCTACGTGATCAAATCAGAAATGAGGAGATCCGTAGCAGAACCAAAGTCACCGACATAGCCCTACGAATCGCGAACCTGAAGTGGCAATGGGCGGGGCACATAGTCCGACGAACCGATGGACGTTGGGGTCGGAAAGTGCTGGAATGGCGACCCCGCACTGGACGACGCAGTGTAGGAAGACCCCCCACAAGGTGGACCGACGATATAAAGAGGATCGCCGGTAGCTGCTGGAGCCAGGCGGCACAAGATCGGGCCTTGTGGGCATCATTTCGTGAGACCTATGTCCAGCAGCGGACGTCTATCGGTTGAAGCGACGACGAATTATTTGTTGACATTTTTAAGTAAGATACAGGTTCCGTGTATCGTAAAAAACCGTTATGTACATTGTAAAAAACGTCGAATTTTTTATTTTCCCTTCAATAAAATTCTACCTTAAATGCAATGTATATTTAATCAATTACACTTTATTTGCTTTCGCTTAGATCTTTTCAATTATTCAACGTATTCTAACGCAGTTTACAGCAATAGATAGAGTGATTCAAGAGGAAGTTTCATACATATATGTAACACCTACATATTATAGAGTTAAGAAACCGAAAAAATGTAAAGATTTGTAATGAGTTGCAACAAACATATTTTTGTGCACTTAAATTTTAAACGCTGACTGAACCTTACGAGAAAGGTCAAATCAATTTAGTGCGGAATTGTGTATCTTAAAAAGAGCGATAAAAAATGATTGATTCGAACCCATGACTTCTAATAGTGGTCTCACTATTGCGCCAGCGAGGCTGACAAATCTCTCTCTGTCTACCTTTATGTATTATCTGAAACAGGTGCATTTTGTAACTGGACACCTCACTCCCCTGGCTTTGTTTTATTTGCTTGCTGTTCTATGTGTTAAGTTAAAAGCGTTTTGTACCTATATTCTTAAAAGATTATAATATAATGTCAATAAACTCGTTAATATATAACTACTGCTTTTTTTATTGCCGACAGATTAGCGCTTGACTGTGATCTCACCTGATGATACAGTCTAAGATGGAAGCGCGCTAATCTGTTAAGAGGCGATATACCCCTTACGGTTTCTACACAGCATCGTACGGGAACTACCCACGGCCGAAGCCTCCCACCAGTCCAGATTCAGACAAATTAGAAAATAATTTTCCTAAATTCGTCCTACCGGGGATCGAACCCGGGACCTCCGCTAGCAAAGCGAATACTCGCACCACTGCGCCAGCGAGGCCGTTGCTAGTATTGATAAGACTAGCATCGTGTTGACACGCGTAGTTTCTTATTGAGAGAAGCTACAGTAAAATGAAACCTATTCTATGTCGTAAATCTCTACAAGTCCAGCAAATTGAAAAAATATTTAAGCTAGCCTTTATACATATATAAATTTTAATGCCAGTCAATTGAAGAACTATATAATTCCAAGTTAATCGTGGTCAAACACCGCGACAAGTAATTATTTAATTATACGGAGTCCCCCCATTATTATTAATATGTATAACTATTTATCATATTGATATCAAAACACTATGCTTAACAAACACATCAATAGTACAAAAGATTGTACAATAATAAATAAATAATTTTTGGAACACCGTTTCGCAATTACTTGACTATTTTTAAGTAGGGGCCGTAGTAATGTTATAAGCTTGTAACTTGCGACGTTATTAACGTGTCCACAGCGCAACACGTCTCTAGCTTTGGAGAGGCTCGCCAAACATGCCGGACAAACAAACAAACAGGGGAACACTCGTTTAAAGCTGTTGTCCACATACATACTGTCCCCTGGGTGACTTATCAGTAAGACTGCAGGATTTCTTTATTGCTGACAGGTTAATGGTAGACTGTAATCACACCTGACGCTAAGTGACGATACAATCTCATATGAAAGCGCGCCGATCTGGCAAGAGGCCTTTTCGCTCTTATGGTTGCTATACAGCATCGTTCCGAAACACAAATCGCTTGTTTGGCGGTACGTCTTTGTAGAAAGGGCCGTAATTAGCCCCAGCAAAAGCCCACCACTCCAGACTCAAGCAACTAAGAAACAAAAACCCAGAGCCTCTAAGGCTCAGTGAGTCCAAGTTCCATTGCGCCAGAAAAGGCTCGCTTTGCTAGCAGAAGACCCGGATTCCATAATTGTTCTAGACTGGTGGGAGGCTTCGGCTTTGGCTAGTTACCACCCTAATTGCAAACACATACCGTCAAGTAAGAGATTTTTGTTTTGGTACGATGCTGGATAAAATCCATAAAACTTAATTTGCCTCTTACCAGATTAACACGCTTCCATCTTAGACTTTATCATCACGTACAACCACAGTCAAACAATAACGTAACAACAATAAAGAATAGTCAAACAAGTTTAAGTAATTGCCCAAGGGACAGATAGATTTTCGTAAAAAAAAAACATATTACGTAAGTACTGCATTTGAAGTAATCTGCATATGTTTTAATATAAATTATAATCACGAAATTGTTTACAATGAAACAAACTTGTAATGCGATATTTTAGTGTGAAAAATTCAAAAACCTATCGTGCATGGAGCATATGCATTTTGAACAAAATAGTTTAAATTACAAAATAATTTTGGTAAAATAAATAAAATAAATAAATAATAAATAATAATAATCTGTTTTGGATTTGACTCTACATCATTTAACAATAGGCGTATCACATTGTTCAAGATTATTTAAGGGATTACAATTCCAGTTTCATAGACGCTAAAAATTGAACATAAGCTAAAAAACGTATATTTAAAAGAGTAACTACTCAGATTTTTGCCAGTTTCTTTTCAGTGGAATCAACTTTCTTTAACGATGCAAGATTTGTTACCAACGGACAGACTACAGACGTTTGAAATGAGCTTTTTGAATTTAATAACATTAAAACAAGATAAAACCAAAGAATTCTACATAAAGATGTCAATTTATTAAACAAAATAACTTTCTACTTATATTTTAGAACTTTTAGTTTCTATGTTTGTATATTGAATTACTGAAGCTTGAAAATTAAAAAAATATTATTTATCAAAAATTTCGCAATGAAATGAATTTGTACTTCAAACCAGTTGCCTTAACACTTAATGAACATTTAATAAGTTTTTGGCTCGTATACGTAAAAAATAACAAGTAGTAATACAATTTAGCACTGCTTTATGTTACAAATTCATCTAACAAAAGCGAAACACTCACTCCTATATGGTTTGTTGGACATAGAATGGTCGTAAAATTACATAGCAGCGTGCAAGTAGTGAAGGTGGCTCAAATTGAGCGGTATTCACAGCTGCAAACTGAGTTATACTTACCGCCGTGCTTTTTGCTTAGGCAGCACTGCGGTATAAGCAACAGCGGAAAAGAAGTAGCAGCCCATTAACGTCCCACAGCTGGGCACAGGCCTCCTCACTCATAGGAGAGAAAGTTTTTGGAGCAGGCATAGTACACAAGTGCGTTCTCTATTCCTACACTCTCATAGGCCGATGTGGCGGAAATCCAGTTAATAGAAAACTCAATATCGATGAAACCCAGGACCACATGACTGCAGCCGAACATACTAACCACTAGACCAATAAGGCAGTTTTTAACGAGTTCTAATCTGAACAATCAATGCAAGAACTCTCTAATCTCTTAATCTAATCTACGCTAAATTATAAAGCAGAGGGGATTAAAGAAAAGTACTTCATTGTGCTTTACTCTGCACATTATAAAGTGCGTGTCCCACGTTATAAATCGCACGAACGGCATAAGGGACTCGTCAAGAGAGAACTTCAGAGCAATTGAAATAATAACAGTTAATTGCGAATACATATTTAAAAACTTAATGTACTTGCATAAAGATATTGTCACTTTAAATAATAAGTGATTGAATCTTGTAGGTTACATAAAATTATTAATTTATTTGAGGGTAAATAAGTTTTTTAGGAAACTCTCAGAAGATATTTTATATATGTAACTTAATGAACTCAAATCCTTTATTAAAAAAGTAAATTGAAAAATTATTTAGACGAAATAACTTACAATGATATCATTAAGATGGTAAAAAATATGACTTGACTTTGTTGCGGATATTTCTCAGCATATACATACATAGCATCACGCCTCATTCCGATAGGGGTAGGCAGAGACAACATCCTTCCACTTGCCACGATCCTTGCATATCTCCCTCGCTTCTTTCACTCTCATTAAACCCTTCATACAAGTTCGTCGGTTTAGAATACTCTTGACCTGGCCGTTATTTAAAATGTCCTGGATTTGGTCCAGGAACGTTCGCCTTGGTCTTCCCCTTCCAACTTTTGCATTCACTCTTGACTCATAAATCCTTTTTGTCAGTCTCCTTTCATTCATTCTCTCTACATGCCCAAACCATCTAAGCATACCTTTCTCAATTTTAGTCACTACGTCTTCTTTTATACCACAACGTTCTCTTATCACACTATTTCTCACTCTGTCACTCAGTTTTAATCCACTCATGCTTCTCAACGCTCTCATCTCTACCGCATTTATTTTACTTTTGTGATTCTTCTGCCATACCCAACTTTCACTACCATACATAAGTGTTGGCACCAACACTCCAGCATGCACTGCCAGTCTAGCCCTTTGAGACACCATCTGGCTATTCATAAAGGCGTGCAGAGCACCATTTACCATATTCCCTGCATTCACTCTCCTTTCAATATCACTTTCACATGTTCCATCTTTTGTAAATTTAGATCCCAAGTATACAAAAATTCTTTCACCTCTTCCACTTCTTCCCCATCTATTAAAATATTGCCATTCATTATAGAGTCATCTCGTTCAAAAAGCATAAATTTCGTTTTGTATACATTCACTTTCATTCCTTTCCCTTTCAAAGCTTCATTCATAATATTTAGCATCTCCTGTAGCTCATTAGCGGATGACGCAAGTATTACTTGGTCATCAGCGTAGAGTAATCATTTGATGAGCAATTCATTCATTCTTAACCCATACATACTTTATTTTAAATCTGTCAAACATTTATCCATAGGTTGAACAGCCATGGTGACGCTACACATCCCTGTGGTCCCGTTTATTCTGACACAAGCACTAGAACCCTCATAGAGTGACTTCAATGCTTCAATCAGACAACCGCTCACCCCATACGTAGATAACGTTGACCACAGCTCATTCCTCGCCTCATTTCTCAGAATAGGGTGAAAATAACTTTCGTAACTTTAAATTTTAAACTATTGATAAAGTAATGAAGTAATTTAATTAGTATACATACCACATTCTTTATTATGATAAAAACAGAATTGTTTTACAATATAACGCTTCTTACATTTAGCAAAATGACATGGAGGTATTAATGTTTTAAGTTTATCTTAAGTATATAATTTCGTTACTTCGAAACGCGTCGCTTAACACCCTGTTCATAGCCTGCGAGTCATTTTACGAGTGTGTAGAAGTAAACGTCGCGCGCAGTGTTGCAACTAGGTGAAGCTGGGATTGCTATGAAATTGCCAGCTTTTTATGGCACCGACACAGCTTTGATTTATGCTTTGCCAATTGAAATATTAAACTTTCCATATTTATTTCAATTTCATTATATTAATTGGGATCCAATGCTTTTCTAAAAGAGTATATAAGAGAGTATCGTATTTGTACACCAACATCTATTACATTAAAGAAAGAAACCCGATTTATAAGTATTTAACTGTTCCCCTCAATATGTCCCGATCCGGTGGGAATATGGATAAATCTGCACGAGTCACGTTGCTATATTCCAAGCCAGTTGAGGACGATTCTAAAGAGCTCATTTTGAATAGATAAGTGCATTTTAGTGTTCTAAAAACATTTTTGCATTATTGCCTTTCCTATGTGCGAAATTTAGGATACATCGATTAGATGGTTTCAAAGTCTATACCGGATAAATATACAAATAAATTTTGATGTGTATCGAAATTTCAATGACACAAACAAATGTTTATTGACTTCTAATCGAATGACTCCATTAAAAATGTATTTCTTTTATCGCAGATAATTATAAACCGTGTCCTTCTCTAAAGTCTAGTATCTTTGTTGAAAGCTTTATCAAAATCAGTACAATGGTTTGCCGTGAAAGCTAGCCACCGAATGAGGAAGAATACTAGTACCCGCGCCTGTACCTGCCGCCGTTAATACCCAGTCGGATTTATTCGGAACACCACGGAGAAATGTGTTAGTTAATCCTCTGATGTCTCACTCACGGATGACAAGAACAAATAAATTTTCCAGTGAAATAAAAGCCTCAAAGATTGAATTTGTTTGGACTATTATACAACCTTTCATCACAAATGTCCAGCTTTCTTATCACAATAATAAGGTAGCCAATATCATTCCGCAAAGCCTTCACTAGTTACGTTACCTAACTTTAGCGTTGAAAATGAAGTAGAAAAGCTTTTGCATCTTAGCTAATTTTATGAAGCTGAGGTTGCTTGAATGCGCTAATCTCAGGAACTACTAAACTTCTGGCCCCCCACCCATTAGATGTAGAGGGTTCCGCTGGGTTTTAGTGGGTATTGTCTTGCGAGTCCCACCAAAAAATGCGCTGCGTAAACGGTTAAAGTTTTGCAAAAATCACATATGGCAAAATTGTTTCCCGTTAAAAGTTCTAAAAAAAAAGTTTAAAATAGTATATGGTCTTATCTTCTAAGATTGGCTCCCTATAATCAATTCTATGTTAACCAAATTTATTCTGAAAATATTGCGTTATTTACCATGGTTTTTTTATTATGATATTGACCTTTAACTAATTTATAATATACGTATGTATTTATGAAACGTATATAAAAAGGTAAGTAGCAGCCCATTAGCGTCCCATGGTTGGGCACAGGCCTCCTCACTCATACTAGCGAGAGTTATAAGAGTATATCCACACCACGCTGCTCCACTGCGGATTGATAGGTATAGTACACAAGTGCACTCTCTATTCCTCATTCTCCGATGTGACGGAAATCCGCCACGACCGGAGAGAAATCAGGCGCAGGATTAACGGCTTAACGTGCTCTCCGAGGCATGGGAATGAAGCACACTGGGCAAATATTGAGAAATTTTTAATAGAAAACTCGACATCGATTTTGAATTAGCCCGACCCGGGACTCGAAACCAGGAACTCATGTCTGTATTCGAACATGATAACCACTAGACCAATGAGGCGGTACAACAATAAAAAGGATATTTTCAATGATGTTAAAATGAAAATAGCAATTCACGAATGAAGGCGAATCTCATTAAACGCCAAAGAAGCAATTCCAACGTAGGTAATACCCTAGGTACCTAATTACGGGAGCACTAAAACGTAGACTACCTAAAGTCCTAGGTAATGAGCCGCGCTCAAAGGTGGGTGGGAACAGGGGGGTGGGGGCGGTGGTTGAAGCCACTCTAATTATGAAAGAAGATAGAGTGGGAGCATAACGCTGAGAGGTGGATAAATTGGTATTTTCATATTTTTTTTGTCTGTTTTCATAATTAAGTTTGTTTCCAGCTTCAATTGTTTATTTTGTTTGTAGTCTAACTTGTTGTACGCTGGTGAACGCTTGATGAGAGCGTTACGAAAAGTGTGATCGGAAATTGAGAGGGAGATATACGTTATTGAAGACAGAAAGGGAGATAAACGTTTTACTTCTATAGTGTGGAATAAAAGATTCGTTTTTTTTATAGGGAGGAAATAAAAAACGAATGATAACAAAATCGGGGTATACAGTTTGGTATTGTAGCTACATATTCATTATTTCCATTAGAAATTCAATTACACCACTGGATAGCTAAAAGATCAAGAGCCTTATTACGCTAAGTAAGGACTGTAATATACCACGTGAAGAAGCCCCGTCACTTTGAAAGTCATTCCGCTGCCTATCAAGATCCCACTTAGTATAACTATCGACTGCGTCTCGTCAATATCTATCGATTTACATAAATTATTCTCTATCGATTCTCACCAAAAAGACTCTCGACTAAGTGCTTCCAAAATATTTTTTGGCTACTTTGGTCACATTGCCCGAGGGCCAGCCCAACAACTTAGACAAGTTAATAGTTACTGGCAAGGTAGAGGGCAAAAGACCACGCGGCCGATCACCTAGCCGCTGGTCCGACCAAGTAAAGGCATTTAAAGGTCTTCCATTTGCCGCGGCCATAAGGAAAGCCGAGGACCGAACAGAGTGGAATGCACTGGTGAAGAAACTGAAGCAGACACCAAAATACGGACACGACCTTCAAACTTGAAGAATACGACGAGAAGAGAACATAAATTATAAAATGATATATATAAACTATTACC
Organism: Elymnias hypermnestra; assembly: GCA_015832385.1. Classification (NCBI taxonomy): domain Eukaryota; kingdom Metazoa; phylum Arthropoda; class Insecta; order Lepidoptera; family Nymphalidae; genus Elymnias; species Elymnias hypermnestra. The sequence goes on along the minus strand of JACTOM010000160.1, from coordinate 635,945 downwards.
CGTTATGAGATGTACTCGCATACAAACGGCCGTATCCATAACACAGCTCCACCACATTTTGTTGAAAGTTTAGCGCTTGTCTTAGATATCACTTGGTGGTGAGTGATACGAGTCAATGATGATCGTTTATCATCTTAGACTGTAACATCTGGTAAGTTAAGTTAGTTAAAGGTTAACGAGTATTGGAATGCAAATTATTTGCTTCACGTCTCTACTGATAGCGTGGTGACTAGCCACGACCGAAGCCTCCCAATCCAGACTCAGACAATATATCAATTTAAATTGTTTACTAAACTTCTTGAACTTCTTGAAGATTATTCGTCTTGAAGTTTCAGTCTCTAAACAAAAATTCATAACATAAAAACTTAGCAGACAAAAAGCTTTACTTTAAAATTATCCGCTTATTTCTTAATGCCTTGCCTTATAAAAGTATAAGTTATTCCTCATAAGATCAGTTATCTTCCAGAATGATTTCCGTTCCTAGGCATTCAGTAAAATCTGCTCATTTGAAATAACAAAGAGTTCTTCTCAGAACAGGGCGCGAATATACTGTCATAAGTTGAGATTGTACGAGGTATGACAATTAAGTAATGAGACTGATTCCATAGAAACCGTATATTTGAAAGTGATTCTATGATGATTCAAACCGAAAAGCTTTTAGGTGAATAAACGTTTAACTAGTCCATATATAATAATCACCTAACACCTATTTCTATTCAGGACCTAATAAAACTTACACAGCCTTAGTTTGGGCGAGCTTTGGGGGTGGGGAAATCAAATATACCCCCCACCCCCACCCACTTACAGATTACGTTCCCTGTTATAATATGAAGTACAATATTTAAAATATTCGATATATTTATATTTTAATAATTGAGTTCGTGTTCAATAAGCTAATCTTAAGATATTATCAAAGTAACTCCTTCCCAACATCTGTTTCTGTGTTTCCGCGATAAACTCAAAAACTACTTAACGGATTTTCATACAGTTTACATAATGGATAGACAGATTCTGGTGGAACGTTTTTATGTATAAATTGTCTGGGTTTTTGTATATATAGGTTGAAGTATAACGGTAACTGATCGAAGTGTCGAAAAAATCATGCCTCCCATAATTTTTTTTATCGCAAATGTTTCCTAATCTCTTAAAAATATATGATATAACATTATTTTTTATATGAATCTCAATAACAGTTTTAATGGCATATATCTTTCTTATAAAACTTAATCACCATACCCTTTCTATCTTCCAAAGAAATGGTCACATAGTATGCGGTAATTGGTAAGTTATACAGACCGATACAGTAGTGATTCTTTTCAATTTTAATATGTCTATTATTTGTAGTTTTTAATGCACATCATAATAATCCCATAACCAAATAATTTAAATGGATTCTTACGAGATATCGCAAAAATTAATACGACGCATCAAGCGATCCTAGGATTAGCTGGCTTCCTAAAAACATATAAATTTTATATAAAAGTCTTAGTTTTATATATCTCAACTGTAAAATAATGTAAAAGATATTAATTTACAGAAAGGTGAATATAACACTTTATTAATTGAATGCAACTTCCTATGTAAAACAAATTTACTAGACATTTTTGATTAGGTAATCTAAATTTGCCTATCATTTTTAATAATAGTTTATATTGAATTTAACATTCAGCAACCTTAATTATTTAACGTAAGTTGATTCTTTAATATACAATATCGCATGTTATATACGATCTATCTTAAAACAGACATAAGGTCTTATTTTCTTGATGTATATTACTAATGTGGGCAGGCTTTAACATACGAGTATCTCTTCACTCTTCAATCGCTGTATCGTATCGGGATGTAATATACAATATCACGTGTAACATGGTATCTCATCGAGCCATATAAAAAGCGTACAACCTACCTCATCCCACTGACCTCTACACAAGGGCACCTCGGCTAAAATTAGAACACCTCAAGGAAACATCAATCGCACCAACACATGCGCACTATATCCCCTCACCACCTGGCTCCATCACCTCCGAATAAACAGGTGAGGTGTTCAAAAAGCACCTCCCACACAGGTGATCGGTCGACGACTAAACACGAGGTAAAAAAGGATACCTGCGGGTACCTGTGTGTACCTTTTCACCAATCGCCGCGCACCCACCTGCGCAGCTCGATAAAACCGGGCGTGGTCTCCGAAAAGCCGGTGAAAATTCACCTGTGACCACCTGTGTTAAGGTGCCGGTTAGCGGTTGGTTGGATGGAGGCTTCGCCGTGTCCAATCGGTTGCCACCTGCCAGGTGAGAGCCACAGGTATTGGTGCAAAGTAGGTCAGGTAGGTGCGTGGGTGTTGCGTAATACATATACTCGCTGACGTTTCAACATTTACATAGTCATTTTATTGTCGTTTTACGATGTGTCCCTTTTGAATTAATCATTACATTATAACGTAATTATATAAAGGATGAAATGTTACTGCTATTTCTTAAACGTATTTAGTTAATTTAAAGTTTGAAACAAATATAACATTAAATTAATAACATGTGCATTCGATTTGTAAAAGAAATACTTCGCAATATATAATTTGTTAAATTTAATAGATGTAAAAGAAATATACAATAATGATGGGGAGAAAAGCTTTATGAAATTTAATCTTATTCACAATATGGTGACTGGTTTTATATATTTAAATAATTAATTTCATGAATTATATATGTCTTGAATAATTACAAATAACAAAATGTTTAGTTTACGTTATATAAATATAGTTTTTAATTTGTTTTCTACAATTTTTTAACACAAACATTCTAACCAATTTACAGGTATACAGCAATATTTTTATACACTTATTTTTGATATAAATTCTGTAAAAAAATATATTTATTAGACACATTATGAATCCAGGACCTCGTTAAATACAGTGGAAAGCATTAGCCTGATATACAAGCTTGTTTTAAATGTTAGAATATATTTTAAATAAACAATTTTTCATATGATTGCAATATAATTATATCTAAATTATATAAAAAATTTGACAAATTTCAATTTGAATCAGCAACAATACGAATACAAATAAAGTTGAATTAAAGGGGATTAGGTGACACATAACTACACTTCTAGCTAATTAAATCGTGTATTTAAATATACCAACATAAAACACTAGAAAGGAATAAATTATCTAATACATATTAAATAAACAAAGTGGAAGTTATGTAGTTATTCTTAGGTTTAGCTACGATTATAATGGAAAATGTTTTTTCCTTTAGTTAATTGAATAAGGTTTAAAATACGTTGTGTTATAAGAAAAATACTTTCTTATTAATAAAGAAAATTCGTTTTTCCTTGATTTTTATATACGTGTAATAGGAGAAGCCAGCATTCCTGTACAAGGCGTTTTCCCCACATAAATTTTCAGCTACGTCTGTATCGTAGTACTCCTACAGTGATATCTACCTTGGTGGAGAGCACCTAAGGCCTTATGTAAGGGGGGTGGGGGGAGGTGATTACAGTGGGAGGAAGGAAGGCTTGTGGGAGGGGGTGGGAAAAATGGCGCTCCGTGGATTGTAAATGAACGTTTTACGTTAGTAATATTGTATTATGTTATATAGAAAGTTAACTAATACAATATCGATATATACGAAATTTAGTTGTCAGGTGTTCTAGTGCATTTTGTGACATATTTCTCTGTCTTAATCTGCATTAAGCAATGATTTTCTGTCTCATTGTGAGGTAAGTAGCAGCCTGTTAACGTTCCACTGTTGGGTACAGCCTCTTCATTCGTTGGGAGGAGGATTTTTGGAGCATATACCTTCCAAACTCATCCACTCCGTGTAGGCAGGTTATACATATTCCAAAATTACTGTTTTAATCATTGTTTTAATTTGTTTTATCCGTCATCGTGGCTTTACTAGACCTTCAGGACTTTAAAAGCCACCATTTCTTTGGTTTATTGTATATTATTACTAATATACAAATAATACACGATATAATAAAATGCTATCACTTGGAATATGTCTCTTAGAAGCGCGAAAAAGTTAGTACAAATAATACGTTAGAAAAGTAAAAATCTGAGCAATTCCCATATAAACATTGGCGCTTGGCCAACTGTGCAAGAAATACTACAACTACATTCAGTCGGCTCGCAGAAGGTAATGTTTATTAAAACATTACCGTAAACTAACTGACTATATCGATAGACAATATTTACTTTATATATCTATTCAAAGTTCCTGTGTACAAAACCACTTTCTGTTTTTAATGGAAACTATATTATAAAAGTCATAAAACTTCAACGTACATTGTGCTATGAAAAGGATATGTTTGTAATGTAAAACTTCAACATACATTGTGCTATGAAAAGGATATGTTTGTAATGATTGCTCTTAAAATTTTCAGTTAGAAATCGCTTTAGAATCGAACAATATATTTTTATTATTCTCACTTATTATTTCCAATTTACGACTGATGTTGACCGATCATAAATTAAAACTATGATTCCTTCAATACTATCAGTCAGATAAAATTATTTTCGTAATCATTACAATGTTCTATCAGTTCTTTTTGTTATCGTCCTATTATTAGTAAGAGTTCTCTGTGGGCTTTTGTTTAATGAAAGCTTTGTTTTACATTCACCGATATCTCCAGGTCTTTTAGGAGTTTACTATAAAAATTATAAACTAAATTATAAATTAATTGTTGATATATATATTAGTAGATGTTTCCTTTATTAAAAGTGCTGTAACGAGACATTTTTCTATAAGTGTATTCAGGCCACGAGTGAGATAGTTTAAAGGTAAACTGTGGGAAGGCAGAAGTTTTAACGAGCGAGCCAAGCGCAAACTTTCTCAACTTTAACCGACTTGAACGCTCCATCCGTGATTAAAGTTCAGCTTTTTTATACATAAAAAGTATCTAATTTACCCGTGGAGTTATACTTACCTATTGCACTGATACAAAAAATGTTATTGTAGCTTAAACTCTTGTTATAATAGAATCTGCGTTTCTTTGTTGTCTTGGAGTTTAAGCCATTGGATCAATAGACAGCATCTAGGATATGAATATAACCCACTTTACATTGCGTAAATAGGGTTTATGAGGGATGAAGTTTTGAGAATGATTTAAGAAATGAAGAGGGTATGGTAATAGATTATACTAGATATCCTTTTAACCAAAACAAGGAGCAGATGTGGATTACGAAAAAGTATTTTTAAATGGTAGACCAGAGCCATGAGGTTAATTTTGGCTAACAGTTAGGCTAGATTACCAAGTCGTAGAAAACGGGAAAAAAAACTTATTCTATAAAACTACGCAAGTCCATTATAACAGGCGAACTACCTGACAGAAAGTATTCTAATATCAATCGTAGAAGATTATATTTAACAATTATTGAGAAAACCTTTTGTTATATTGGTTGCTCTACTTGTTAAATAGAGATAGCACGTCAAGCAAGAACTAGTATATCTTCCAGGGCTATCAATCCCGTTGCATCATAAATATGCTCTAAAAAGTAAGAAATACTTGCGTATTCTTTTATAGTGTTCTTCGTATTCCTATCTTCGGAGTCGGCGTCAGCCAAGGTAGATGTTCCCGCGTGTCCACTTGGCAGCTCCCGCGTCTCTCCCACCTACAGCTATATACGTAGGCACCACGGCTGACACTGACTCCAAATATTAGCACCACCTTTCATTTAAAAAAAATCATCAAGATCGGTCCACCCAGTCGGGAGATATAAACAACAAATAACGAGGTAACAAACATAAAAAAAATACAGACGAATTGATAACCTCCTCCTTTTTTAAGTCGGTTAAAAAAGGCAACTGTTGGACTTAACGTCTTCTAGGTGCGGCAGAGGGCGTCCACAGCAATTTTCCTTCGCGAACGGTCTTGAGCATCGTGCTTCACATTGCTCCACGTCATTCCAAAGTCACCACCTCAGCCAGTAGTTACGGAACGGCGTCAAATCTGACGGCGCTGGCCACACCACCATTTACCTTGAAAAATCCATTGTAGAGCGTGCCTGAGTATATGACTGTAATCCCGACGTAGCGTATGGCCAATCCATCTCCACTTTCGCTGTTTAATCTAACGTTCAATCGAAGTCTCATGGCATTTCTCTAGCAGATCAACGTCAAAGATAACCTCGGGCCAGTTGATTCCGAGGATGCGACGCAGACACCGGTTGACGCAGACTTGAACTTGGATTTGAACTGTAGAACGAAGGCCTATTCCATCATAGGATTTGTAGAGCTTAGACCCACCACTATATGTGCTCCAGAACCACTTCACAATATTGGGTTGTAAATTGACAATCAAGCAAGTGGGTTTCTTTTTACATAGAGAAACTTAGTGGTGTCTGTTTTGGATTCAACAAAAATTCTGAATGCGAATTCACGTGTCTCACCACTACTAGGCTGTCATGGCTTTCTCACAAAGCTATGATCAATAAATTCCTGAAATCTATATTCAGTGTAGGAACAATTTTGCTACAGATTCTTTTGATCCCTAATTTTAACATCGTTTCAACCGATGGATGTCTGCTGCTGGACAAAAAAGGTTTCACCTGATGACGCCCACCAGGGCCAATTTTGCACTCCCTGGCTCCATCGGCTACCGACGAACCTCTTGATGTCATCGGTCCAGCTTGTGGGGATCTTCCTGCATTGCGCCGTCCAGTGTGGTGTCACCGTTCCAGCACCTTCAGGCCCCAACACTTATCGGTCTTTCAGAGTATGTGCCCCGCACGTTGCCACCTCAGCTTCGCAATTCTTTCGGTTTTGCTACAGTTATCCTCATTTCTGATTCGGTCACATAGAGAAATTTCTAGCACTACCCTCTTCATCGCCCGCTGAGTAACTTTGTAGTCAGCGATCAGGACTCTGAACCGTAAATTATCATAGACTTTGTTCAAAGACTTTCGTCTTCAGGCACCGATATTGGACGAAAAAGTCTGCCGTAGTTTATTTAGCAATTTTAAAACGTGGAGACATGAAAAGCACTTTATCTTGATTTATACCTTTTGTTATATACCTTGAGGTTATAATAAATATTGTGTACTGGTGGTTTATTCAAGTGCGGTACGCCTGTATGCAAATGTACGGCGCCGCTCAGCCGACACTCGACGTGAGGCAACGTCACAGGAAATAGGCTTCACGTGACTCAGCCCTTTCAGCCTAGCTATTTCCTAGTATTTAGTGAAATACTTTAAATACACTCACGCAAAGGTTGATAAAAAATACTAGCTGGTGTTTGATACTTCAGCTGCGTAAAAATAATATGTTACATTATCATCATCAACCGATGGACGTCCTCTGGTCTCTAGGGATTTCCATAATACAATACCTTGTGCTGTTCATAACCTTGTTATTTATGATGCAAGTTACTGCCTTCACTACACCCATGTTATAACCCACCACATAATTGAAATAAAAAATTATACGTCATAGATAAATCTTCAGCTTTGATGTAATCCCCGATTACCTTCGTTGTTGGTTCACTTTTATAAAATGTCACAGTATTCCCGCAGGGAGAAACGCAATCTGCGCGAACGAAACCGGAAAATTACACATAGCTTTTTCTTGTTTAATAAGCTGCCTCGTGCAGATTATATTCTCAGGTTCCGTGAAACAACTGAAGTTGGTATGATTTTAACGTTTTAATTAACTGTATACTCGCTGGTGCATTGATATTCGCATCGCTTGTAGAGGTTCTTGATTCCACTTCCAGCAGGAAACGTTTAGATAATTGTATAATTTAATTGACGGATGGCCAAAAAAGTCACAACTTGAAAAGGAAAAAGATAGAAATTGAAATGGGCAAGAGGTATAAGTAGGATGGCTTGAGAGGAGCGTACATTGAATCTTTCCCTTGGGAACGAAAGTGCCTCCGATTTGTATATGAATCTCTGCAACACCTGGACTGTTTTGCAGAGATTCATATTTATATGGAATGAAAGTCTTTTAAATAGTATCAATAACAAAATTGACTGTGTTACCATATTAAAATGCAATATGGTCTGTCCCGCAAATGCTATTTGGACCCAAAAATACATTGAAAGAATTATAATGCAACCGAACTTAAAAAATTTCGATTGTTACTCAAAGAATTTCTTCGTCTATATTTCTTAAAAATGGCTCGTTTTAATCCGGGACTCGTTTAAAGTATCACAAATCTTTATCCAATTTTAGAGCGAACTAAAACCGAACCCTTCCCAGCCATAGGTACGACATCGGTAACAAATCGCTAAAACTTTGCGACTCATAAACGACTAGAACTTTTCCAATCTCACGCCGTCCCACAACGTCATATAATTCTCTGACTACAGTGACCACTTGCTTACCGCTGGAAGGAACGTTATCCCCTATTAAGAAAGCCGGATTTATCATTTCATTGATGACATCTTTACAATGTGATGCCTAAAATTTAGGCCATACGTTAAATCTTGCTTCGCAGTACGCAACATGGTTAATGTGAGTTAGACATCAGATTTACAAATTTGTCTGTGAAACTAACTTCAAACCGCTGTCGTTAACCTTTCTTTTAGCTGTGCAACGCTTTATGCACGCCAGATAAAGTATAAAACTTCATTAAAGAACATGGGACTCGTCAGCTGTACCAGAATATCGACTAACACCCAGGGCAACCTTCGTGATCCGGGTGGCGGAGTCTCCGAATGAATTCGACTTAAAGGTTCAGTACTGAAAGATTAGACGGGCATAATTGCGCCCTCTCCTGGTGAGAGAAATTACCATCCAAGGTAATCTCTAATTCTTCCTTCTACAGTAAGACAGCCTTGTAGAAGGAGGTTCCTGTTCTTCAACCTGACTCATCATTAAGCATAGCTCTCACTAGCTAGAAATTAGAGCTCGATTCCAATCAATGACCTTAAAATGTTGCTCTGGGCTCCTCAAGCCTGGTAAAAATGGCTCTAAATGTGGACGGATCGCCGTATCTTTGACCGCAACTGCTACAGGAGACCTGGATCCCTTCTTTCATCTTTCAATCAGGATCCGACTTTCATAATATGGACCAACGAATTTTCTTTATAACGTCACTTCAAATTTAGGAAATTGTATTTTTTACTTAAAGAAATTCTCCTTTCTTGAGTCGTTCTATTTCTGGGGGATACCATATCCTATCTACTACATGAACATCAAGTGTCCAGTGGACGTTAAGTTAAAATGTTATAGTACTGGTTTCTGGCCACCCTACCCTAACTATTTTATTGCAGGCTGCAATCTTACACCGAAAATAAAATTACTCTAACAATGTCACTTGGTAATTCAAAGCTGTAAAAACATCGCTCCGGATATTGAAAAGGTGGCGGGAACTAAATAAAGCTAACTAGCTATATAATAACACTAGCTGTTCCCCATAGTGTTACCCACATACCTCTCGATCCCGTGAAAATATGGGAAAATCCATTCTTAGTATATAAGTGAAGTTTAAATGAATTGGGGAATAGTTTTGGAGATTTTGGGTAAGTTTTTTGTTTATATATTCTGACTTCATAGGAATATGGGGGAAACAGTTTTCAGTGAGCATCAACGTTATGCTAGGAGTAACAATGCCAAATATAGAGTCAAATCGGGATGGTAGCATTAAAGTAAAAAGATTTTCTTTAACAGTACCATCAGGCGTACATTGAAATAACATCAGAAATGTTTCCAACATTATATTAACGTACTTTTCTTAATAAACACATTAATAATTCCTACCCGCACTTGCACTAACAATATATTATTCACAGTGACCTGTTCCCGCAGGACGCTACGCTCTGTTAAAGTGGTGACAATTATCCCGCTTTGATGACGTCACGCCGCGTTAGCCTCCATCAAAGCCTTACATTACGACGGAAATCAGGTCAATGTAAGTTCAAACTAGAGTGAGTTTATTTATTCATGTACCTACATTGTACTAAGCCACGATGGTCTAGTGGTGGACGCGTTAGATCTTGCTTGTTCTTTCCAATCTAGAATTTTGCCATAAGAAGTTTCAAAAAAACATTAAACGCAACAGTAACTCTCCGTAAATAGAAAGTTTCCCTTGATTTTATTAGTTTCCCAGTTTCCCACCTCCCGCCGTCGTTTTTTTGTGGAAAACTCGTTTTCCACGTCGGCCGCCGCGTGCGTGAATTCATTTCCACTCCGGAAAAACCCGCGACACCTTTTTTATTCACGAACTGAATATGAAATCCGGTGAAGTTGGCAAAAAGGCACACTCGGTAATCAGCGTCACTGTTTCCACTGTAACGTATGCTTTATGAGCCCCTTCTCAATGGGAAACGGGGTGAAAACGAATGGAGCTTTTAAAACTTTTATGTAGCTAATTTGGTATCAAATTTTAGGAAATGTAGTGAACTATGTGACGTACATTGATCGAAGAACTTCAAATTATTACCCCATCCCACAGAATCTACGATAAAAATATGAAAAAACTTGAGCAACATTGTTTATACTGTAACGTATGCTTTATGAGCTCCTTTTAAATGACAGAGGGGGTGACAACAGAACATTTGAAATTTAAATAATTTTAATCCAGTCATTTTTTATTGCTGACAGGTGAGCTCTTGACTGCAACCACATCTGAAGCGCCCTAACCTGATAACAGATACATCTCACAATTTCTACACAGCTTAGTAAAAGGAATACAACTTTCTTTAATTAGCCACAGCCTCTCGACAGTCCAGACTCGGATAAAATTTACTAACTTTGTCCAGTCGGGAATCGAACCGATGGTCTCTCCTGGCAAAGGGAGCACCAACAAGACCTTTAAAATAGTAATAGTATTAGTAATAGTTACACTTAAAAATATGCTCATTAGATAAAATATATAAGAAACTTAAAACGTGAAGTAAGCGGCAGCCTATTAACGTCTGCCGGGCACAGGCCTCCTCACTCATAGGAGAGAGGGTTTTTTAGGGATTTTAATAACAAACTTCCTCACACTTATACTATATAGTAATTATATTTAAATCTACTCCACATATTCGAGCCATCAAGATCACGCGATGCCATGAGACAAAACCCGCGTGGATCACGAGCGAATAGATAAACGTAATAATATAATATTGAAATTGTATGTAATGTATCGTTTATCGTATTGTTTAGTAATAAATAGCAATCTGAGTGGAAGCCATTGTACGTTATAATACAATACAACGTGCGCGCTGTGGGACGAACACCTCGGCCGCGGTCGCATATGCAGCGATGACGTCAGCCGACAACCTGTCGCCCGCGCCGTGTAATTAAACCCGTCCCTAGCTAGGGATGGGATCACTACCAGATGTCGAATATCGATAAATACATTGTCACAAAACGATTGATAGTCAAGCCTAAGCTATCAGCTAAGACTTAACCACCGGTCGCTTTAAATCAATCACAAGGACGAGTGGACTGTACTGTATATTCTATGGTTTCACAGTTAATCATTTTAAACTGGCGGCAATCTGTCCAGACAAATATAGAGAAGAAGTATTTTCCACACTATATTTCTCTGGACATAGTATATACTGGAAAGGATGATATGTAATCAGTTCCACGAATCTTTCCCGGTCTTTTGTTAGATGCAGCAACTCCTCTGCGGACTCTACTGCGGTACGATACAGAGTAGAAAGTAAGTAAGTAAGTANGTTATAATACAATACAACGTGCGCGCTGTGGGACGAACACCTCGGCCGCGGTCGCATATGCAGCGATGACGTCAGCCGACAACCTGTCGCCCGCGCCGTGTAATTAAACCCGTCCCTAGCTAGGGATGGGATCACCACCTGATGTCGAATATCGATAAATACATTGTCACAAAACGATTGATAGTTAAGCCTAAGCTATCAGCTAAGACTTAACCACCGGTCGCTTTAAATCAATCACAAGGACGAATGGACTGTATATTCTATGGTTTCACAGTTAATCATTTTAAACTGGCGGCAATCTGTCCAGACAAATATAAAGAAGAAGTATTTTCCACTCTATATTTCTCTGGACATAGTATATACTGGAAAGGATGATAATGTATGCCTGTCAGTTCCACGAATCTTTCCCGGTCTTTTGTTAGATGCAGCAATTCCTCTGCGGACTCTACTGCGGTACGATGCAGAGTAGAAAGTATTAAAAATTAAATGACTTTTTTTGATAAGTAAGTAATGATGCAGTCTAATATGGAATCGGTATAACCTGGTTTCTACACAGCGAATATGATTACAATTTAGAAAGCAAACGTGCTTCCGTCTTACTGTTTCATAACTTCCCAACAGGTAAGATTACAGTGAAAGGCTAATTAAACAGTAACAACAAAAAAGTTATCGTTTCGTGAAGATTCCCAGGCGCATGACTATCGGCGACCCCCGCGGCACCTCGTGTTATTACGGCGCGTTTTTTGTGCGGCACACGTGCTCGCCATACACCGCCCGCTCCGGTACCACCGTGTTTACGGCACTTACTGTATAGGTATCACTGGTCGCCTTGTGATATGATAATCTACTTCGAGATAATCGTATAAGACAGTTTCAATTCGCAAACAGAAAGCCCGGCTTCGACTCCCAACAGGGATTAAGACATTCTATTTTCTGACTAATCTAGCTGTTGCTCACTAACGAAAGGAAGTGAATGGAAGTGGCCTCCTTCTGCGAAACTATTTGGGGAACTTAAAAGGCAGAGGGAAGATGCTGCTCCTCTCCTTGCGCTTCTCCTGTTTCCTTCCCAAGTTTCCCAACTAGAGTCTTCCGGAGTACCAGGGTAGATTGCATATACCGATCCTCTGGTATTTTACTAAGGGATAAGAACAATATCGCTTCGATTATCGGTTTTAACGGCTTATAATGGAGTCCCACACTTCCTATTAGATCTTGTCTGATCGGGTATTTTCCGGCGAAAAAAAATCTAGGTTTAATATTTGGAAGTCAGTGGGCAGCTTACGGAAAGACATTCTATTTCCGATAAAAACAGTTGTAAGTTCCTGTTTGTAAAAAGATAAATTCCTTTAAAATGAACATAATTATCGAAGTTCTTGAAGATATAATGGTGCCCGTACATGATATGCAAGCAGGAATAGCAAGTTCGATTTCCGACAGCAAATTTAGACATTTTAAAATTAATACGGCGACTGTTAGCTTTTTAACGGCATTTCACATAAGAACACCTGATATAAGATAATTGAATATTTTGATAGATGGGGAACAAGTGACATGAGAAAGAATTTGTATATCTGGAATCTTAATTTACAAAAGATGGAACGTGTGAAAGTGATATTGAAAGGAGAGTGAATGCAGGGAATATGGTAAATGGTGCTCTACACGCCTTTATGAATAGCCAGATGGTGTCTCAAAGGGCCAGACTGGCTGTGCATGCAGAAGTGCTGGTGGCAGAAGAAGCATAAAAGTAAGAAATAGTGACTAAAATTGAGAAAGGTATGCTTTGATGGTTGGGCACGTAGAGAGAATGAATGAAAGGAGACTGACAAAAAAGATTTATGAGAATGGGACAGTTGGAAGGGGAAGACCAAGGCGAACCAGGACATTTTAAATAAGGGTCAGGTCAAGAGTACTCTAAACTCACGAATTTGTACGAAAAGATTAATGAGAATGAAAGAAGCGAAGGCGATATGCAAGAATCGTGGTAAGTGGAAGGACGTGGTCTCTGCCCACCCCGAAGGGAATGAGGCGTGATGCTTTGTACGTATATATATAAATATTTCTCTAAATCAAAGTATACTAGCATGCCTAATGAAATAAATATTAACTCTACGTACATACTGCGAGATATTCACCACCCAAAAGCGTTAAGTGAAAATAAAATACAATGTACGGAATAGTTGGAGTATAAAAACGATAATTAAAGTCGTCTCACAGTGCTCTCAGTTATTTGTAACATTGTAAGGTTTCCGCCAATCAACCGAACGAAGTACCTTGTTATACGGTTTCCATGTAAATTGAAAACCGACATGAAAGAACTACTGTTTTATATGAATAATGACATCGGAATGCGGTCATAAATAAGTTTTGATGTGAAACACCTATAGCGGCGCGTGAGACCAGCGCAAGCCCTGGCGAAAGGTCGCCACGTCGCGTCAACGTTGCAATTGCCGAATTTTTACTCAATCAGACCTATAGTGTGTAGTCACTATATATGAAATTTGATAAACAGATGAGACTGAGAAAGGACACAAGCTACCTTTAAACGTAGACAACGTAAACGTTCAATTACGAAACGAAAAACGACCACTTACTGCTTAGTTAGACCAAAAATATTGTGCAATATTACGAAATGGTATGCAATACGAGGTAACTTTAACGAATGGAACAATTTTGTGAAGATAGTCTTTCAAACTGCTTCGTAGTGTAGTTGTTTGAAAGAAAAATAGATTATGTAAGTTGGTGCTTTTATAATACGAGTACATTCAACCTTTGACTTGACATTCGTCACACATGTTCCATTAGCGACGTTAACCAGCACAAATAACGGGATAACAGAATCAAGAACTACGCGGAGAACAGCTTTCTAGTATTTTATAAACTTAATTCGTTTTTAATCTTAAGATTATAATGAACTCTATATTCTGGAATCGCGCACTTTAGTTTGGCCAATCCTTTTCCAATCATCAACCGATTGTTATCATTATATCAGTCTGGATTGGTGAAAGGCATCGGCCGTTACTAGTTATTAACCTGCTAGTGAATAATTTGCGATCCTGTAAGATTACCACTCTTACCTGTTGGTGAATTTCAGTCTTATACTAGACTGCAGCGTCTATGTTAAAAAAGCTAGTTATAAATACACTTACTTCTTGTTTATTTGGTAAAGACTCTGTAGATATTTCCGTAATAAAAAGATAACCTCGGTATAATTTTAAAGTAAATAGGTGTGACGCTATCAGGACCGAGGAAGTCGAGGTCGGGGGGGTCATTGTTTATCTAATCTACTCTTCAACAGCGGAGATAAGAGGCAAATCTCAAATTGTAACATCCCTTTAGTGAAGAAATATATAGTATTCATTTTGGTATTATAATAAAACTTGCGATTCGCCGCGGTGTTTTAGCGGTATATTAAGCATATAGGACCGAAACTATGACATCGCGTGATAATTATCAACGCTTCAAATTTTCGACGCATGCGCGCTTGTTTTATATGTCAAAATATTTGACAATTTGTTTTTCAGCGTCATCAGAGTTTGTAATTATTTTCTTTACTTTATTAAGTTTCGCAGAGTTATTTTTTCTTAACTTATTTTTATTTGGTAATATATTGTGTGTTTGAAAGTGTAAACAACTCGCCGCTTGGTTACGTATTGAAGCTTGCGAGCTATTGATTCAATATCTAACTTTATTTCGTATTTTGACGAGAGATCCAGAACAAAGGGGATCTGGTATAAGACCATGCAGAGTGAACCTCCGCGAGTACCCTGGTTTGGACACGCTGCCTTAGGTAGAAACCATCTTAAGGTAGCTTTCAGGTTACGGTCCGGGCATTATCCCTCAAATAAATATGCCTATTTAATGAATAAAGCGGCTACACCGAACTGCATTCTATGCAATCAATTAGAAGACGTACAGCATCTTCTCTTGGAGTGCATCAGAACAATGAACGAAAGACAATCGCTGATAAACCGCTATGGTCTAAATTGTTTTGATGTTGGCCTACTGCAGAGCATTCTGAGTAGTCCAACGTCAGAAGTAGCTGTACAATTTTACAATATGGTAAGAGCGGGTTATCAGTGATTCTTATTAAAGTTAAGTTACGATGGGGCTGACGTGTCTTGTGGACAAAAGTCCTTAAATTCCTCGAGAGGAAAAAAAAACTTTATTTCATATTATTTTACACTTTATTATTTCCCTTATGATTCAAACCTTCGATCGTGGTCTGATGCTGAAAGTATTTGGGCGTGCGCTAATTTACGCGATAACTTCAAAGATATTCATTTAATTTATATACTGCGTTAATTGTAATAATCTCTATGATATTCTTAAGGTATCTAACGCCTAAATTGAGAAGGACTTATACTCTATCAGTCTGTAAAACTTAACCAATATCTCATTGTAAATTGATGATTTCGTTAGAAAATAAAATTAATGTAGTGAGTGATCTTTGAAAGATAGACATATGTCATCGCATTTTTCATTAATCTATATAAGATAATTTATCTAACCATAAATTGCTTTTTTATATCTCCAAGAGTTAAAGCAGCGTTTTCAATTGAAGTTATTACCTTGAGTTTTCGCAATACTTTCAACAGTTTAAGTTATATTTCAACCAAGATTATTCAAAATTTAGACAAATTATACATTAAAACCTTCCTCAAAAATCAAGCTATCTATTAGTGAAAAGCACACGAAAATTCGTTCAGTAGTTTTTTAATTAATCGCATACAAACATAGACGTTGCGTTCGACTTTGTTTCATAAGTAAGGATATACATTATTGAATGTAGAAGCTACACAAATAGACGCTTAAAGTTGTATAAACAGGGTATGTAGTACCTTATCTCATAAAAATAAACAGAAACAATATCCATTCATCCAAAGCACATGACCCACACCTCAGCAGGTAAACGCGGTCTTTGTAGAGGCTTTCAAACAAACATGCACTTATACAAAGTTAGCTATAAACACCTTGCTTTAAAGTTTAAAATCGTCGAACTTATCACTTCTCTAAATTTGTTTATTTGCTTAACTTTATAACTTTATGTATCTTAAAACGAGAGTTGTAAGGAAGAGTTTGCTTTGCACTGAGTTCGAGATAAAATGAATGACATCGCATAAATAATATAAAAAATGGGTTTGTCCTGTCCATATGTGTTTCAAAGAACTTACCTCTCAAGTTGTGTTTGTATTTTGTGATAAAGAGTGTTTGTTCTCTTTATGGTCATATTTTACAGACAGGTTAGTGCTTGAATGTAATCCCAAATGGTAATCAACGCGCTCACATACAAACTGGTGCAGGTGATCATCAGACACGCCTGTTATGGGAAGTACCTGCATCAGATGGATTAGAGGAATCAGACCTATCTGCCTATATGCCAGGCGGTAAGGTTATATTATTATTGGAGACTTAAATTATTTGAGACACCAATCATATTCATTGGTGGACATACCTTAGCACTGGTGAAAATGGATTCAATTAAGATATGTTTTTTATATGGAAGGATGCGTACTACGGATATCTGCTATGGGTTGCCGCGAGTGATGCAGCAGAGTACCTACAATAACACTTGGCAGGTGATCCCCCATGGGAGCTCAGGGCGGAAGTTCTCACGACTGCTTACCAGTGCAGAGTAGCCGCGAGAACCAGAGGGGAATTACCAGACGCTGATGAAGTAAGAAGGGTCAGGGTTCTAGCTGACAGAGCTTTGACCCAAAGGTGGCAGGAGGATCTCGGGTCCCCAGCGGCGGGCGTGGCTATAGTAGAGGCGATCCGCCCTCATCTGGATAAGTGGCTGGGCAGAGAGCACGGATCGCTCTCCTACAGGTTGGTACAGGTGCTTACCAGTCATGGTTGCTTCGGTAAATACCTGTATCAAACTGTTAGCTGTTAGCCGTCGGCCAGCTGTTACGAGTGTGGTGCCTTGTTAGATACAGCTTACCACACGGTGGCTGAATGTCCCGCCTGGGATTCTCAGCGACTCATTATGACGTCGCTGATCGGCAAAAACCTCTCACTGGCTAATATTATAGATGTAATGCTCATCAGTGAGCAGGCCTGGAGAGCGGTTGCCTCCTTTTGCGAGACTGTCATCTCGCTTAAGGAGGCACGACAAAAAGAGTGTCTCAGCGGCATTCACCTTGAATGACGAAGACCCAGGCGGCCCAGACGAAGGGGAGTAGGAAACAGGAGGCGGAGGTTCATGCAACTCTTCCCCCTGTAGAATATCTGTGAGCCGAATACAACCGAGGGGTCAGAGAGGAATGCCTCAACGAGCCTCTGGCTCCCCACTCGTGGTTGACGACGGTCCCGCTGGGATTTAGTGGGTATTGCGAGTTCTTCCCCCTCGCCGAGTCCCACACTCCCGAACTCACAGTCGGGGTGCGTAAATGCATTTCCTAGCGTAAAAAAAAACCTACAATAACACTACACAGTTACATACCTTAGTATTGGTGCAAAAGGTCACATATTTCCGTGGTGTAGATTTCACACTTTCGCAGCATAGCTGAATAGCACAACTCTGGTGGAAAGGCACCCTAATTCAACAACCTTGAACCATTACTCGACTTCATACGGAACATTTTATTGGAATGCGCAAGCGAGCCGCTGGTATCCCACATTAGGATGACGAGGGTCCGCAGGGTATTAGAGGGTATTCAGTCTGAACAGTCCTACAGTTTTAACTGGTCGGGGTAAGGCTTCCTAGCGAGTGAAATCTAGAACACCACTGCGTCATCTAAGAGTGTGGATATTACATAATTCAAGGTGACAAAGGTTGAGAAATCATTTGTTGGGTAGAGCATAGCAGTTTTTACCAAGATATCGAAATCTATTTTGTGTTTGTCTTTGAATAAATTCAAGAAACATATCAATACCCTTTACACAAGGCATATTATAATGTTGATGATTATTCCAGTGGCACATAGAAGTTAAATGTTATACAATGTAAACTACAAAAACTAAGTTACTACAGAGTTTTCAGTCGATTTCTTTTCGGTAGAACAACTCTCCGAACCAGTGGCAGATTTGTTACTAACAGACAAGCTAATGTCGATTGCAAAGAGCTTTTTGAGCCTAGTTGATTAAATAATGTTTCGATTTTATTGTATCCAATTGCAATGACTTTATATATGTATACTAGACTGCCTCATTGGTCTAGTGGTTAGCGTGTTCGACTACAGACATGAGGTCCTGGGTTCGAGTCCCGGGTCGGGCCAATCCAAAAATGGATATTGAGTTTTCTATTAAGATTTTCTCAATATTTGCCTGAAGTTGGGAATTTGGCGGTGTAATCCACCCCCGTGCCTCGGAGAGCACGTTAAGCCGTCGGTCCTGCGCCCGATCTCTCTCCGGTTGTGTCGGATTACCGTCACATCGGACTGTGAGAGTGAAGGAATAGAGAGTGCACTTGTGTACTATGCCTGCCAATCCGCAGTGGTGGCTCTATGCTCTAAAAACCCTCTCTCTTCGGACTGAGGCCTGTGCCCAGCAGTGGGACGTTAATGGGCTGCTACTCACTTACTTACTTACTTACTAGCTGTTTCTGTTGGTACTATCCGTGGAGTTCTCAATATTTTGGAAATATAGGGAAACCTAAGTCTACATTGCAAAAAGAATACGTATGCCCAATTTATAGTAAATCGGCTTAGAGATCTCGCAGTATGTGTTCGTTTTTTGCTTATATTCTCCGAACTAGTGAGAATAGAGGGGAAACAGTTTTTAGCCAATGTCTAAATTCTTACAGGAGTGACTATACAAAATATCTAGTCAATCCGACTTGTAGTTTCGGAGTGAGTCAGTGGTACATATAGTGTCATATAAATCTACGTCCGATTTGAATGAAACAATAGATACTTAAACTGGGTCATAAATACAGACGGAATTGGGTAGGCATATTGTAGTGACCGTTTGAAAGACAGTGTTTATACGCAGTCTAGACAAACAGACGTAAAACTTTACTGTCCAAATTATAAATCATGTGATTGTTTATCTATCATTTGCTTTGTTCAATAAGAAAGCCAATTTAACGAGTTTTTAAAAGGACAGGGGTTTTTTTGTTCGTGATCATTGTTTTTATTTATTTATTCATAAAAATAATAACACTTAAGGCTTCCGCTAAATCGTATACAAGAAGTTTTTTATTATACTTTATTATATAGAAGTGAACTGCCTTACTGGTGTAGTGGTTAGCATGTTCGACTACAGACATGAGGTCCTGGGTTCGAGTCCCGGGTCGGGCCAGTTCAAAAACCAATATTGAGTTTTCTATTCAATTATTTTAATAATAATACCTATCCAATTATTTTAAACGACAGATAGCTATTTCGCTATCATATTTATTTACAACTTTAGCCAAGAACTTGGCTAGTAGACATGCTCCTATTGAGCATAATAATAATATTGACATACCCTTGGATATAAATCCAAGTAATATTGTTTTAAACATATTATAAAGACAACGGAGAATTCCTCTTGCTTAAAAAAGAAAAATTGTCATAAGGATTGCCACACGTTAGATTCAGTGAATGAAAATTTAGATAATAGCTTTATCAGCCTGGTACACCAGAATATCCAATGTATTAAAGGTAAAGTGCTTGAAATTGAACTTTTTTTAAATAATTTTAATATAGATGTGTTATGTATTACAGAACATTGGCTAAAAAGTTATGAATATGTATTTAGTTTTGGTAACTACCAGGTTGGTAGTTCGTTCAACAGAGTATCATCCATACATGGGGGCTCATTAATTTTAGTAAATAAAAAATTGAAATTTAAGGAACGTACAGACATAGTGAGCCTGTCTGTTGAACGGACGATAGAGCTGGCATCTATTGAATTAGAGCAGTTTGTTATAGTAACGGTGTATAGGCCCCCTTTGTCCAATTTTGAAGTTTTTGAAAAATTAATGGACCAGGTACTGTTCATAATGTCGAATACAAACAAAAAATTAGTAGTATGTGGAGACTTTAACATTAATATCTTAGAATGTAGCTCTTCAAGCATGAAACTGTTAAACCTTTTTAACGCTTATAAATTATCTAATATGTTTATGGAGCCTACGAGAATAACCTCTTCTAGTGCCACTTGTATAGATAATATATTTACGAACATAAATCCAACTGAGAAAAAGATAATTAGTAGTTTAGATTCGGATCACTGTGGCCAACTCATTCGCTTTCCAATTCCAAAGAAAAATGTAAATAAACGTAGAATAACTTTTGTGCCAGTAACAGCTGACCGTATTGGAAAAATGAGATCAGCCCTAATTTCGAACTGCTATATAACTGATTCTTCTAATCCAAATGAAATATATAATAACTTTTTTTCCAAATTTAATCAAATATTTAACTCAATATTTAAAAGTAAATCGATCACTCTTACTGACACAATGGCGTTCAGTGAATGGGCCACGGTTGATTTGCATAAAAGTAGGCAAAAGTTGTATGAATTGTATGCTGAGCGTCAGTACAACACTAGTGTAGAGTTCAGGGATTATGTGAGATTATTTTCCAAGGATTTCAAAAAGAAATGTGTTTTTGCTAAATCGCAACACATAAAATGTAAGATAAAAAATAGTACTAATATAATTAAAACAACTTGGAAAATAATTAATGATGAAACAGGAAAAGCAACTCCGCGTTTTGATGAATTTCATTTAGATTTAGAGAATAAAAAAATTTCGTCAGACTTAGAGGTTGCTAATACTTTTGAAGAGTTTTTTACAAAAATTCCTGTCTCAACTACGAAATCACTGAACTCCTCACCTTCCATTGCACTCTCTTGGCTAGCTGATAGCTTGCCCCAATGTCATAGTACTTTTAAATTCAGTCGTGTCGATGCCTCTGATGTTATTAAGTCATTTAATTTAATTAATAACAAAAAAACTAACGATTTGTGGGGTTTGTCAGTTAACCTTGTAAAATCATTAATTGACATCGTTGCACCAGACATGGCGGTAATTTTTAACAATTGTGTAGATTGTGGTGTATTTCCTGACTTAATGAAGTACAGCAAAATAATACCGATGTTTAAGTCAGGCAGTACTTCGAACCCTAGTAACTTTAGGCCAATATCGGTTCTCCCAACCTTTAGTAAAATATTTGAGAAAATAATGTTGAACCAGTTGCTAAAACATTTCAAAAAATATAATTTATTACATAATAAGCAATTTGGCTTTACTCGAGGTCGCTCGACTACCGATGCTGGCGTACAGTTATTACTCAATATCTACGAGGCCTGGGAGGATTCACGTGACGCGCTTGGCGTTTTCTGTGATCTGTCTAAGGCCTTCGATTGTGTTCAGTATGAAACCCTGATCGGGAAATTGCGACACTATGGCCTCGCGGGCACAGCATT
>JACTOM010000160.1:500879-608674 GCA_015832385.1 Elymnias hypermnestra | reverse complement strand
TATATATATATATGTTTAAAAACCGTCCCTAAGATTAGATGCCATTGGCACCCAATAATTTCTGAAGGCAACTATAACATTTGACGGACTAGCCAGAATCTGATGAATGAGGCGTGATGCTATGTATGTATGTATTTATGTATGCTATGGTGGATTGTTGCGCTAACATATTATAAGACCTGTATGTATATACCAAATCAGCAATAAATTATTTATTTTATTTTGTTTTTTCTTTCGTATGAACCTTCTCCTTTTTTATTTGATTATAACGAACAGAACAAGAAAAGAATTATCGCATTCAGTCCAGTCGTGCACTCGTTATGCCGTGACATAGGGAAATAAGGACTTGTTTTTATATAAACAGTTTACTGCTAATACTTATTTTGAGTACAGTCTTTAACAATAGAACTTTAATAATGTTCCAACTTATAATTGAAATTAATTACGGTCGAAATTCGACCACTGGGCGATCACTAGCTTTATGAAGTTTTGTATCATTAATTAAACTTTCGAAATAATTATGTCAAGTTTAATGAACACCTTTTTTCGTCGTAAATTATATAAACATACTGTGTATCATCCTTACTATTGTTAAGATTAAAAGCACATATTATTTTATTCATAAGTATAATTATATGAATCCTGTTTTACACACATTTCTATTAAACATTAAACTCAATAATTTAATACTTTATTAACGCTTCTCTAGTACACTTAATATCAAAACTACAACAGTCGTACTCTACAAACAAGCTCAACCAGCCAGGTCAATACAAAGACTAATATCATGACGCAAACATTAAAATATGTTATGTACATTATATTAACGCACTTGATCAAATATTTCACCACAGTACCTTATTGTACTTTTATCGACGATTATGTTAAATAAATAACGAGAGTGTCAGAAAGAAAAACGAAGTCAAAACGGTAGTTCATCAAATGACAACACTATTGGGTGAAATAACACACAAACTAATGTATTAGCAATTGAAATAATCAATTTTTCTGTCTCTCTCTCTTTCTTGGAAGTTAAGGAGCCGAAGTAGCGCGGGTCAGCTAGTGGCAGCACATTTCGCATGTAACCGGTAACCTTACCCGTGTGCGCAGCGGAAGCCGGCGTCCGGTGAATGAAAGGGCCTCTGTCTCTCTGATTAGAAGCCAATGACGCGGGATACGCAATTTTTTCACAAGTCCGCCTTTGAGGTGAGATATTGCTACATATCCGCTTGTGTTTTAAATGCAGTCATTCAGAGAAATCGAACCGGAGCACTCGTTACTCCAGCAAATATAGCAATTACATTTATTACATACTAGAAATGCCCCTTGGTTTTACCCGCGTAGATACCGATGATCTCGTGGCAGCTTTGAAAAAGAAAGAAATGAAAGTGAATGTAAACAAAACGAAAGTTATGATTTTTGAAAGAGATGAATCGTTGAGAAGTATTGGACAGAAACTAAGTGACAAAGTAAGAAATAGTATTATGATCAGAGAACGTTGTGGTATAAAAGAAGATGCAGTGACTAAAATTGAGAAAGGTATGCTTAAATGGTAGAGAGAATGAATGAAAGGAGACTGACAAAAAGGATTTGGAGTCAAGAGTGAATGCGAAAGTTGGAAGGTGAAGCCCAAGGCGAAAGTTCCTAGACCAAATCCAGGACATTTGAAATAAGGGCCAGGTCAAGAGTACTCTAAACCGACGATCTTGTACGAAAGGTTGAATGAGAATGGAAGAAGCGATGGAGATATGCAAGGATCGTGGCAAGTAGAAGGACGTGGTGTCTGCCTACTCCGAGGGGAATGAGGCGTGATGCTATATATGTATGTAATAATCTTTAATAAAATATAATTTATTAGGATAAGGGTTAATACAGTGGTATGAATTATACGGTTTGACTATTTCCGCACTTTTATTACAATTTAAGATACATAATAGTAGTTATAGTGGCGTGTCTACAGTAGTTGTAACATAGGACTTTTTTGTAGATATTAACATGTTCTATAATATTGTAAAACATGATTTTGTTCCATCTTCAATAGTTTCCGCAGCGCACGCGATGTTAATTTTTGGTGACTAATTTTTTCATACCTTAGGTTGTATTAAAGCATTTTTATTAGGATCTCTGTTTTCTGAGAAATCGGTCCAGTAGTTTTTGTGCTAAAACGTAACAAACATACATAAAAAGCACAAATGTTTCCTCTTTATAATATTAGTTTACACAAATAAACCGGCAAACCGATGTGAAAGACGTAATCATTCCACAGTTTTGTTAGAGAAATAGTACCAACAGTTACTACACCTATAAGCGTACCACGTTATTTTTTTTTTCATACATATGACCTGGCAAATAATACTTAAGTGAGATCTGTCACCCATAAATACCTACTAGACTGTTGATAAAGCTACAATGTCTTGACTCTTATTCCCTTCCTAATCTGACCACTCTGGACTTTTGTTTTCAATATTCTCAGAATCCTTTCAATATTTTCCATCATTCTTTATAGCTCCTCTATATTATCTATAGTATCTGGATCAAGAGCATCATTTTCTTTATATCTTTTAAAAGGGCTTTTGTATTGTAAAAATACATTCCAGGCCAACTCTAGACAGACTAGATGGAGAAGAATCCGGCAAGAAACTCCAGTCTTTTACTCTCTTTTTATCCATGTTATAATTAATATAAATTCCAATAAAATACATCGACATCCGTTACCATTAAATATAAAAACAAATAACACACAATTAAATACAATTGCACCATCAACATCCATTAAATGTAAAACAAAGAGCACACAATTATCATTATGACATATTCAAATTTAACAGTTTTAATTTAAAGAAATACACTTTATATTAGCTTTATATCGCAGAGCAGCCCTTTTTATGACACCACTAACTTAAAATACAATAATTCGTAGCAAACGTTGATTAAAAAATAAACTCTCGGCCAACCTTTAAGACTATTTTTGTCGTTAATGATGCCATTAGCACAAACCACCAATAGCAGCGTTTGGCGGCAAATATATTTCTTAATTATCTTATTTATTAAGAAACTACCATTCCCCGTTAGTATTTAATAGTTACAATTAATATAATTTAAGTAATTCTAATCGTTTATGAAACATTATATCCCAAATTGGCATCATTAACAATGTTTACATTTTTCAGTAATGGGAACGATATTCTAAAGGTCATTCTTTTCGTGAAGGTCATTCTTTCTAAGAATACGATTTAGTTAAATGACGAACCGGATCCTTTATTTAAAGTATTATTTTAATTAAATTATTTTATGTATACTGACACACTCAAATTTAGAGAAGGACTTCGACGTGAATATAATTTATATAGTAGCAGACGTGTAGGTCGGACACTATTTTCAGTTAAACTCCCTATGCCTAAATCCTATTCAAAAAACTTACTTGCAACTTTCTAGATACGGGTGATGCAATATTCTAGATATTTTAACGACTATCATATACATTTATAAATCATAACTGTTACTCGAGTCGAAAATTAAAATACATTTCATTCAATAAACACGTGTAACCTATTTGCATTCATTATTTTTAAATTACTGTACATTAAGACCGCCAAACCCAAATACATAGCACTTAAACCTGAGATAAATCAAGAGGCTTTATTCCACGTCGTTTATAGAAAAATCAAGATTATTAATCAATTTAATTGCCCTCATCAACAATCAGTTTGGCGAAAGCTCAAGAATTCGTAAAAAAATTGGCAAATTTATTAGTATATTTTGCACCTTATGCACGAATAATTTCAACTACGCCTTCACCTGTTGGCTGGTGATGCGTTCATATAAAATACACACCGCCAAAAAAAAATGTTACATTAAGACTTTACTTAAATAAACCTCAAATTTACTGAGTGTATATTATTAGAGAAAGTCACCAATTAACATTGACTAACAACTTTTATTCTCTTCACTATTTACATATACACAACTTGCACTATACTAATGATTACTTCACTTTGAATTTATACAATTTTGCACTACTTCTCTTAAAACAACTTCTTCACGAAACACAGCCCGAAAGACTTTCTTAACAAAATTGTTCCGTACGTTTTTATTACCGCGCATTTCATAATATTGCTACTATCTGCCACTATCTTACTCAATAACTCCCAAAATCTACCTATCTATAACCTCCATACAGGACTCATACTAGAAAATAGTGGACGAAATCTTGGTTACGAACCACCTCCAGGGGTAAAATGAAAGAGTTATTACGTTGCCTTCGTCTTAAACCTTCTTTACATCATTAATTATAGATATACGTTAAGAGAGTTTAAATCAAACGTAAACGGTATAAAAGGCATGAGTAAATGTTACAAAATCGCTAATACAATATATAATCACGATATTCATTTCAGTTTCCGTGCCCTTGAAGCTGGAAATATTGTTGGTCGTACGAGCACCAATGTTTAAATACTTCTATTGTAAGTTACCGTTTTTTTTTAAATATGCCTCCTACAGCTTCAAGTAAGGATCTTCACCAGGGATTAGCTTTTCAGGGTAGCTGAGTAACTTGAATGCAAAAGGCATTTGATTCAAGACTATAAATAAAAGAGGGAGATTCAATGTTATGTGACACCTGAACTTCCTGTAATTCAAATTCATCAGAGAACGAGAGAATATCCTTTGCGGTTTCCTTCTGCCACTTTATCAACAAATACCAGAGAAAAAGATACGGAAGCCGCACATTTTAGTTTTTATAGGTTTCTCTGATAACCCTTAGACGTGGCGACGTATCAGTGTCATTTGAATTAGTTAATTCACTTTATCGTACACACTCGTATCTCTACATGAGATGTCTCGAAGTGAAATTCAATAATAAAACCAGCTCCCTAAACGAAATATCTTCGGGTGTACCCCAAGGCATATTTGGCTTGACAAATTTGACAAATGGCGTATTAAAGCAAATCAAGAAAAATCTGTTTACGTAACATTTACACTCAAGCGTCAAACATGCCCGCCAGTGAAATTACACAATGCATACATTCCCCAGGCGGAGGATGCTAAATACTTAGGAATACACCTTGACAGAAGACTTACGTGGAGGAAACATATATGGACTAAACGAAAACAGCTAGATACAACATTAAGATCTATGTACTGGTTGGTGGGTCGTAAATCAAGTCTGTCTGAAAATAAGATTTCTTCTAATCTACAAGACCATCCTCAAGCCAATATGGATTTACGGTATTCCAGAGCAAAACACTCAGAACTATGTTAGACATACCCTACTATATAAGCAACAAATATATATAAGAGGATTTAAACGTTGACACAGTTAAATAAGTAATCACCAAACATAGCGCACGTTATCAGTCAAGAATATCAAGCCACATTAATGAATTGGCACTAAGACTTGGTGGCACAGGCAGTGTCACCTATCTCAGATTAAAGCGATATAGTGTTCCCACACTGACCGCAAGATTCGGCCATAAGTTATGAAAGAAGCTTATAAGTTTCTTTTGCTGAGGCAATGTCATCCCCGAATATCATATCAATGGCTTATTGTGGCAACACAGATTGCCAAGTTACTGAAAGATATATTTAAAAAAAAATATTCACTTTATATCAAGGACAATACAAATACTAAATAGCAAATTTATATGCACTAAAACTTTAGTACATACTATGAATTACAACATCAAAAGCTTTGGACAAATCTAAAAAGGCGTACATACTTTTTTTTCAGTTTGTGAAATAAAACATATTATTATGTATTATTTACGTTATAGCAAAATAATTCCGATGCCAACAGGTGTATCCATTTTCAGCCCTTGCATGTTTGACAAAGCAGCGGAATTAGTATAATGAATGGCCCTACCACAACTTATAAATGTACACCAATTCATAAGCCCTTCGTGGAAAGCTCCACTTCTAAGAACATAAAGAATTCTGTATGGATAACTTTATAATGACCATCATAAGGAATGCTTTATAAATCGCATCGGTAAAAACGAAGTGGTCTAACATACAGCTGTCGAGTTATATCATAGAAATATCTTTTCGAATTTTAACACTGTCTCTATGTTAAAATGTCAGACCCAATGCTAAGCCAGTTTCGATGAATTTTTATATAATCCTTACGTTATGAAAAACAAAGTCTTCCACCACGTCTATCTTTCTGCTGATCGCGATAAATAAAAAAAATTCCTAATGGATTATCAAGTTGTTTTCATTTATAGTTAGACTGATTGTGAAGGAAGGTTTTAGTACATTATTTGTCGAAGTTTTTTAAAAGTCCATCTGCACGAGAACTTTCATGGAAACCACTAAGTAATTCCTTTGTCATATAACAAAACCATTCATTCCTCTTCTGTAGATCCCTAAATAAAATCTAGAGGATCACTCTCTATGTACCTTTTATTTCCTAAAAAAATAGTCACATACAATGTTAAATAGACGGATAACAAAATGAATACTTGTACGTTAGTAAACTTAATCGTTTCATAGACATAACTATGTTTAAATCATATTATTATCCTTTAAAGATGACTCACCATGTCCTTTCGTATTTTTTGCTTGGAAACATGTTACTTTTGGTTACTAATAAAAGTCAGACAAGACTTAGATATATAAGAATGGAATTTCCAAACTTTCCGTTATCGCAAATGGAACTGGGGAGCCTTGCTAGCAAAGCTTTCACTCGCATCATTACATCAGCGAGGTCGTCAAGATATATTAATTTATGAACGTAGGTTAGGTCACTTCGATTGGGCATTTATAAAATGCTATTCGGTTTAGAAGCAATAAGTTTCTATGACAAGAAATAACAATCAAAGTGGCAAAATGACAAATATTTATTGCCGGGAAAATGAAAAAGTATTTATGATTTATACTTTCGGTACAGTGTTTGAAAGTGATGAGTTACTTTGAAAGCGGTATTTGATTACGTCACTGTTTCAACACATATATATTGCATGTGATGTTTTTCATTTTTCTTTCATTTATCGCATGTAACATTACAGTTGGGCGCTGTGGTAATGTGAAAGGCGATTGGCAGAACAGCCAAGGCCCATATGGCTCACGTCATTTGTTTCTCTTGCATTATGGTTTCATAGAACTTCATGTTTTTATTTTGTTTGCCATTTCTTTTTTCTAAGAATTATCCACAACAAACTCAGTGGGGTATCTTGTCATTATCTTTTTTTACCTTACACATTTCTTTACCATTATACAAGCAAGGCCTTTAGTAAAGCTATTTCTCTGTTAAACGTATTTTTGAAGGCGGCGCAGACGACATGGCGGGGAGAAGCTAATACGGATATTTCCTTACATGTACACTGATTTAATTGGGAACAGTTCCAATTGCTGTATTTTGCTAACAATTCTGATATATTTATTACATTCCTATAGCGACTGTTAGTTAGATTGCCTAAATACCGCGTGATTTATGAAGTTTGAGCGTTTTTTCGCACATCTCCGTCGGAGCAATATCTCTAAGTATCTCTGATAAATATGAGCACTAATAAATGCTAAGAAATAATAAATCTTTATAACAGGCGTGATAACCGATACGCGCCACAGTGTAGAAAAGTAAGCTTGTAAACTGTGGTATGACATTAAAGTGATACTTCTATTTTAATTGGTTATCTGTAGATTGAAGTAAATATTGTCGAATAATTGTGTTACCTAATATATTTATAAACACTTCTGTCACGGTATTTGTGGTCGAAGTCTTTAGAAACGACTACCTCCCGTTGTTTAGTCGCATTTTAGTATTCTATATGATGCAGTGTGGCTTAAGTTTGACAATACATTCTACATAACTTTTAAATTATATTATGGTAAACAAAGTCATTATCCCGCTAACCCTCTTTATCTCTATTTTCTTATGCAGATTATTGAAGGCTCAATAAATTGGTAAGATTAATATTTTACCTCAAAATAATATAAAAATCTTGATGCTAGATGAAGTTACGTATGTTAACTACACTTTATATAAAATTTAACTTACTGTAAAACAGAGGAAACATCATAGATGAATATATTGATAAGATAAGTAATAATGTCAATTAAGGGTACAAAAATCAATCAAAAACAAGTGTTATTAAAATGACCTCTTTTACTTCACGAAAAATCAAGAGAAATAATAACAACAGGACAACATAACTGTGTAATTGGCTGACTGTCCACATGTAGCCTGTGTCTGTTCTAAGAGGCGTGTAAAAATACAGTCAAGCCTGGAGGCAAATAGATTCGCGCACATGAAATATGGCGTTTCCGAATATGGTGAGCCGGAATCGTTTAGTTAATAACAATGTATATTGTTGCTACGGCTTATTTATGGCGCCAGGCCATATTTCAAACTCGCAGCATTCACGGCATTAACTCATTCTATCGCTTTATTAACATGCTGGTGTCGCGATATCTTCTAGCAGAGCTTCCTTTTCATTCATGAAATTATAAGTCTGAAAGACAACGCTGGTCACTGGCCTTAGAAAGGTACAAGGATGGATGAAAGCCAATAAGCCAAACATTAGCAATAACATAAAATGTTAAAGGTGCCATTTTATTACGCCGTCAAGTCCTTTTATCATCATGTTCACATAGTGAAGTCCTCATGTCCAGGTTATATATGTAATGGTATCGTTTGAAGGTTTGTTTCTAAGAAATTCCTGTCTGATCAGCTAATTAGAGCTCAAGGCATTGGTAGTTTCAGTAGTTCAATAGAACTCTATAGTATAAATATGAAATATACTTGTTAGAAGAGTTAGGGACAAATTGTTCGTTAGCAAAAACGAGGTCTTAAGAAATTTTAAGGACATGTATTAAAAATGTTTGACCATATCACCAGGAATGAAAGCTCCTTGGAACGATTGATGGTTCAGGGAAAAGTTGACGGTCATCGTTCGTGCCTGACCCAAAAATGGACAGACGTCTTAGAAACGAACATAAAGTGCTCCTTCATTCAATGCACAAATAATGCCATTAATAAAAAGAGATGGAGGAATCTCGGAAAAGCAACCAAGATCCATGACCACGACCACTCCGTTAGGAGAATACGATTAAGAAGAATATATGTACAATTTTTTTTTCCATATCCATAGATTGTCCTAAGAAACGTTGAACTTAGCACGAATCCAAAAGGCTTCACAGTTCCAGGCCCGGCCTTAACACACTTTCTTCATGTACATTTATCATCATGTCACATGGTGAAATCCTTATCGTCAAATTTTGTGACAATTTTCATGGGTAGAAGTATTAGAGGCTTTGTTTTCTTTTATAAACATGAGTTCTCCGACTTCTGAGGGCGTTTAGGACGTAAAGTTTCTCTTCCACATCTTTGGATTGTTTCTTGGAGGACCGGATTCATCACTGCTCCCTTCAACAACGTATCAACATGAGATCCTGCCTTCGATGCCTTTTCTCATACTGTATTAGCAAATCTTATGTGACCAGCTTCGATTTCGTTTTACGGATTCAGTTGTATTGGTGGTAGAACCAGTTGTTCTGTAAATGTCCATTGAAACGTTAATAGTCGCGTGAACTGTTTGTTGTTTGGTTATTTCTATGAAAAAAATACCAATCTAATTGTCCGTGCAATAAAATCCCAGCTAAAACATTATTGTGTATATGAATTGATTGTCGGAGTGCCGGTGGAGCGCCGTGCGCTGGCACTGTTCCAGCGGCGGCCATCATAGGTGCATTAATCAAATAGCGAGAGGATCACTCAAAAATCGCTTCCACGTACAAACAGACGTATTGATAAGTTTGATGCTGTAAACATATTTTTCTTGTATTTTTCGGTTAACACGCAATACCATAGAGTAACTAAAACATAGACTCCTATGGCAAAATTAATCTATACAATGAATACATGCATTTTCATGTTAAGATTCCACAATCAATGTAAAATTTACCAAAATTACACAAGTTCAAATAGAGGACACTCTTTAATGCTCGCCAGTGAAGTTGGGTGGAGGGCGGTTCTTTTTTTGCGAGACCGTCATCTCGCTGAAGGAGGCAAATGAGCGGCTAAAGAAGCAAGCAGCTGAAGCCCTCCCTCGTTGTCGGAGGAGGCTGGGTAGCAGAAGTCGCACGTATCCGCTTCATGCTTCACCCTCTTGAGTGGTAGGACGTCATAGAGGCACTTGAGAGGGAGCGGTAGGTTGCTCCTGATACCTCTGCTATCCGTCGCCGAAGGTTGGGCAGTCGAAGGCGCGTATTTGCGCACCTCGTACCACTTGTGCCTTGAATCATGATTCGGCTTCTTCCGGGAGGGAGACCATATTGGATTGCGCAAGCGAGCCGCTGGTGTCTCACTTTAGGATAACATGGGACCGCTAGGTTTAAGTGGGTATTCTGTCTTTTCAGTGAGTCAAAAACTTCCGACTTTTTGGCCGGGATGCGTTAAAGCGATACTCGCTGTCATTTGGGTTACTTGAGTGGAATGTGGTTAAGAACACTCTACTGATCGCATTCATGGATAAGGAGTGATCCGCTGGTTTTCGTGGGCATTCTATCTGGTAGTCCTACACTCCCGATTGGAGAAATTCTTTTATCGGGGTGCATAAAGGTATTTCCCAGCGCAAAAGCTGGCAGCGGGCGACTCTTCCCTACGAACAATCTGATACAGGTATTTGCCGAACACTTGCATCATTATAAAAGACGCTTTCTTTTAGATTAATGCAGGTGCTCGGCAAATCCGTAAATTAAATAGTTACGGTAAACAAGTACTCAACTATAAATGACAACAATAATAACTCATAGAGGATTTTTAAATAAAAATTAGTAGTTTTTTGATATAACGCCACGATATTTTTAATTAGTGATCAACATATTAGGATTTTCCTTTTCCTTTTCGATATCTATAGTCATGGTTTTGATTTCTCACGACTGTCTAGTGTTAGACTACGCCTAGTTGGGTGACTCTGAAATGTTGGGAGTTGTTGAGTAGTATAGTGGCAACATTTAAAAATACCAGGGACAATTTTGTTAAGAGGGAGTCTTCCGAGCTGTGTCTCGTCAAGTAGTCGTTTAAGAGAAGCAGTGCTAATTTGTGTAAATTTAAATAGCGAAGAGAATTAAAAGTTGTTAGTTAATGTGAGTTGTCGCTTTCTAATACTAGTTTGAATAACGATGACCTAAAGCATTGTTAAATCTTTAGTGATATCACATGTAACGGTGTTTCTGTGTTCTTACACGCGTACGTATATAAAGGGCTCTAGATGTCGGTTGGTCTGTTGTTGTGTGTAGGTAAACACGCAGTCCGTCCGCAGCAGGCCGGCGTCAACGCATTAGCCCGTCATCGCCGGTGTCCGTGTGTCGAGCGCCTCTGATCTCATGAACATTTATTTACTCGTTACTTTAATGCGCTCCTTGCTATGAGTTATCGACTGATGTGGATATGTAGGGTACCTATCTATCTATCCATAATTTTGACGACTCTGTACGAAAGACTTTGAAAGAATAGCAATTCCCGTGGCAATTTCACTTTATATGTTAACTTTGTAATACAAACTTTACCATTTTTAGATCTAATTAATCCGGAAATCATTTGTCAGGCTAAGCACATAATAACCTAAACTCGCTGTATAAAGACGACTTCATTGGGGTAATAGTGCATTTACTTGCTAGCAGATGTCATGGATTCGATTCCAGGCTGGACAAATTTAGGACTTTGCATTTATTAATTTGTCTCGAGTCTGAAACGGTGGGGGGCTTTGGCCGTGCCAAATTATCATTCTAACAATAAAGACTAGCCGCTCAGGAAAACATTTGCGTTCCAGTAAGATGCTGTGTAGACACCTTAAAATTTTACAATTTTATTAAGCATCCATCTTTGACTGTACCATCGCTTACCATCTCGTGAGATTACAGTAAAAGCGGTAACCTGTTAGCAATTAAAAAATGGACTATAGTCAATGGATCTTATTAATAAGGGCCAATTTTTTATAGCAGACATTAACAGATTTCCCCAAATGTATCGAAAACCCGTGGGAAATACTGCAGGTGTTCCCTGTAATAAATAGTAATACTAAAATTAATTAAAATATTATATATAACGCATTGCCCTTCTCTAAAAGAAAAAAAATTGTTCTTAGATAAGCTAGCTTGCTCAATGGAACATAAAGCTGTGAATTTAAGGAAAATTTAAGCCATATCCGTGCAGTAAATGTAATATTAATTACTCAAGATATAATGTAGTGAAACTACATGAGATTAAATATGCGCCGGCCACTCTGTAAATAAAAATAGACAAAAAAATCCACTGGAACCGAATACCGCGTAGTCGAAGGCGAGGTTTTCTATAAAAAAAGTGCGGAGTGTAACGCACGTCCCACCTCAACCGGTGACGGTGATTAATGTAGCCTTTTAGACGACACGGTCGCCTCACACCTGTTGTCGGTAGTCCACATAGTATAGGAGTCGTACAGCCAACAACTTTGTAACAATTTAAACAAAAAACGTAAGTATAAACCTATTGCATTAGAGCTGTATTCGTGAGCCCATATGATAAGGCCCTTTTTATTGCTGATAGGTTAGCGCGGGATTGTGATTACACCAGATGGTAAGTAAAGATGTATACAGGAAGCATGGTGACCTGATAAGCTCAAATTCAAAATATCTTGAAGCAGGCCTTTACAGAACTTTTGAATCGTCAAATATTTTTTTCCACAAACAAATTTTAATGTGCAACTGATGATGGTACCAATGAACGGCTTAAAATCTATAGTAACGAGGGTTCCTTCGCGCCCCGTTTGTAGTTTTTTTCACCATCGGCGGTATCTCTCGGATGTCTCCTGGGAGTTTATCATAGAAATCAAGAGATATCATAAAGATATGATAGGACGTCTTTATGGTTATGGACAGCATCGTGCCGAGTGGGTGACGAGAGCGTTAGGTAAAGAGGAGAATATAAGTTGAGAGGTAGATATAAATTAGTGACGGAAGAAGTAAAGAAAGGCAAGAGGAGAGGCTCGAGCACACGTTTTCCTTCTCGTTCCTAGCAAGAGAGAGAGAAAGAGCAGTGCGCGCGGACATTTACGATGTTTTCTCAATTTCGTATTTTTTTATTTGTAAGTTATAGAATAAAAACTATATACCAACCTTTTAAATATACAAACATACACCTCATATTTATACACTCTATCAATAACAATTAACATATAAGACACATACACTGTATTGGCTTACTTTTATTTTCTTTTTATTAAAACAACAAGGCTATACAACCTTTTATAAGCGGTTAGTAAAATAATCATTTTTTTATTTTGTATTGGCGTTGGAAGACATCAGACGTTGTCTCTTGAACTATTCAACCAACTACTCGTATAATATTGATGACAGTTATGTGAAAGCGTATTATTTAAAACTGTGTGTAATTTTTTTTTATTAACTTATTATAATATTTGCGGAAATTGAGATACTGTCCGGGCTTCTGTGGACAGGGTATTTGTCCGTTTTCATTAGATAAACGATAAAATATCGTTTCATATTATGCACAAACAAGTTTATTTATTATATTGAATTGATCTTCTGGAAACATCACAGAGTTTGTCAAGAATGTACCCAAATTAACAAAATGACACGAAAAATGTTTTTAATAATAATTTTGTAAATGAAATTTTAAATTAAGCAGGCGTTCTTTAGTGACTTTCACTTTAGTACCACGCGGCTGGCTGCAATGCGACATACGATAGTTGGAAGGAAAATTTTTATGCGATTGGAAAAAAGTTTTGCTATAAGATTTTTTATTCGAGTATATCATTCCGTTATATATAGATCCGATAAAATAAGTTTCCATTATGGCGCTAATTATTATTACGTGGACATTAAAATTTAATTTAGACACAAGTTCTGGACTATCTATATCGTTATATATAAATATTAAATAGTTAAAACAACAAAGTCATTGATAAAATCATTCTTCGACTTTCTAAACGTATCGATTTCGGTATCCGTTAACTTTATTTGAATCCTATATAATTATTTCCGTAAAAAGAGTTCTTGAATATTCACAATTCTTTAAATATGGCATTTGTACTAAGGCGACCAAACTATGCAGCAATATTTCAATCTACTTCTGACAAAGTAGTCAAAAAGTATTAATATAGTAGATCTCTGTTTAAAGCTTTTAGAACATCTAAGCACAAAGCCAAGCAATCTGTTCGTCAAGTTGAAAGCTTTATCAATGTGGTGTGTAAAGCTTCATCTGATATTAAGATAATAAGTAGTAAACTTAGGAAACATTGCAATAAAAACGAATGTGCTTTAGACCATTGAAGAAAATGAAGTAAATGAATCACTAATTTTTCTCTCTCTCTCTTAACTTCCGTTCGCCTCTACGCTCCCATTTCCGTAACGCTCTTGTCACGTGTTTACCACCTTACTGCCTAAGTGAATCGAGCGTAAAAAGCTTTATTTCAAAAAGCTTCACTTGAATGTTATGATTTTTCATTATGTATAAGTACCTTTGTTTGTTCTGTGGTCAGTCTGGTCAATTGAGGAATTGAGAAAAACAGAAGATGGCCTGCATGAGGAGCGCAATGTAACGTTAATTAGTCTGTGTAAAAAGAAAAAAGGGTTGACTAGTCTGTGGTCGAGGAAAGTAAAAAATTGAGAAAAATAGGAGATGTTCTACATGCAGTGTCACGTTAATTAGTCTGTGTAAAGAAGAAAAAATATTTAGTCTGTGGTCGGTGGGAAGTGAAGAATTGAGAAATATAGAACATGGCTTACACGAGGACTGTAATGTACAGAAATATACGTAAAATATCCTTGACATGATTTGTTTTCTGCAAATTAATAATTCAGAGTCATTAAAAGTAGCTATTCCCAAAACACTAGCACTTGGGTGGGCATGGTTTCACCATTATATGCATTACAACCGTCAAATTCCGCGAACCCATATAAATATTAAAGGGTTCAGGTGTTCCCAACACACAGACATAAACGTGTTGGCGTCTCTCATGTTCATTTAACGGCTAGCGTGCTAACAGTTTTAATTTACCACGTAGCAAAGGAAATTTAACTTAATCTTCAGGTGTATAAGGTAAAGTTTACTCTGTCTTGTGTGGTTTGAAGAGGAAAGGGTGGCGCCACGTGTGGACCGCCTGCGAATCGAAATGAAACAAATAAGAGATATTTTTTAATAAGAAAACGTAATAAAAACTCGAGGTGAATGCACGTGATGATGTACTGCCTCTCGATTGATACTACGTACTGTGAGAAACTGATCTGACTAATAAAATAAAACGAGTGTGCTTTAAACTACGCTACTGAAGTAAAACATATATACATATTTATGTAACGCTCTCGTCACGCATTCACCACTTTAATATCCATAACAAGTGTGCCTAAAGAAGTTTAATGAACCCATGCAAATTAAGCAGCTGATGCAAGCCAATGGAACCGTGATATTGGCCTTGGCTGGTATACCGAGCGTTTTCACTCATTCAAGCAAATTGTAATGCAATATGTGATAGATGGACCTAAAAACATTATGTGGTTTTATGACTGTACGATGGAAGTAGAACTGATACGCCTGTCACTTTACCCCTACTGCGAGTGTGGCTGTAACGCGACATGCGATAGATGGACGGAAAACATTGTCTAGTTTTAGAATCCACGAAGCAAGTAAAACAGGTGATGCGAGTTATAAGCGCCGCAATATTGGCTTTTGCTTTATCCCCAAACTTCGGGTGTCTGTAATGCGAAATGCGATAGATGTACGGGAAAATAAGAGAGCATATGAAAAAGTAATTCTTTAAAAACAACAGAATCTCTTTAAATAAGATATTGCAACTTGATTTTTTTCCAACTTTTCTAATGAAAAAACGTTTAAACGATTACATAATGTATAAAAAAGGACTAGCAACTGATATTTTAGTGGGTTCTTCTTAGAAGGGGCACCATAATTATCTAGCAATTTAAAGATATTGCTCCCGCAATGATAGGAATAATGGCTTTGCAGAAAGAAGTTCTGAGTTCGTTACAAGGCAGGGAATTACAGTTTCTAATTTAGGTGGATCTGGATTGGTGGGCTTCCGCCGTGGCTAAATACCAATCGAACAGCACAGAGATGGTACCACACCAAATAATTTACCATTATGATATGCAGAGAGCATGAAAGGTAAATTACCTCTTACCAGGTTAAACTGTATCCTTACCCTCAGGTGAAAGTCTAGGTCTTACCTGTCAGCAGTAAAAAATACTCCAATTATTTACGAACAATAACCAATGCTATAACGACAATATTATGAATACGAAAGCAGTTAATCCAGGTTATTTACAGGGATACAAATTACTCTATATACAGGATACTCCTATTAACTTTAAAATAATAAACATAAACAAGAATATACCGAAGCATCCAATATCGAAGGAGACATCCATTAATATACGTAATACCTTGTTATTAAAACGTTAAGAGTTGGAACTTCAAATAAAATTTATCAACTACGTGTTGCTGTAGGGTTGGCACTGTTTAAAAAATGCTTTACGAGACCAAGATGTAATTGAAACAACTGATGAGAACTTTATGGAACTACGTTAGAAGTAAAACATGCGTGCAATGGAGGCTGCCATATTGGCCTTGGCTGCTTTACCGACTTTTTTCCTCTCTCCCCCATTCCGCTGTAATACAACACATGGATGGAAGTAAAAAGCATTATATAGAATATGGAAATAGTTAGCCTTAGCTGTTCTGCCGAACGCTTTTCACTTTACATCCATTACAGCCGGTAATGCGACACGCGAGAGATGGACGTAATTTCAATTAATCAAAATAACAGCCTTTCCCTAATTGCATGTGAAAGTATTTACGGTACGTCTATCAAAATATCATTTTTTTTATTTTCCTAAGGTCTTTTTGTCCGGGTTAATCCCCGAAATAATTTTAGAAAAAATCTTTAGTGTACACGTCGAGGTAGTAAAATTTCTTTGGGTTATCTTTTATGAAATTTAGTGAGTGAAAGCCTGGGGATCTTGTGAAGACGTATTCCGATCCAACGCCTTCCGGTGGTGTTGCAAGTATCCACGAGGATTTCCTGACGTTAAAAAAGCCTGGGGATCATAGCTTTGCTCGTCGTCTTGTTGGAGCTGATCGGCTCGGATACCTTGCTGGAGAGCATTGTACGTACGCTGCTGCCCAGGGAGATTGGGTAAAAGTTTACTAGCAGAGGTTC
This sequence comes from Elymnias hypermnestra, assembly GCA_015832385.1. Lineage (NCBI taxonomy): Eukaryota > Metazoa > Arthropoda > Insecta > Lepidoptera > Nymphalidae > Elymnias > Elymnias hypermnestra. The sequence continues at coordinate 591,506 of JACTOM010000160.1, read as the reverse complement.
TAGGAGCCGTTTTCTGCAGGGATATATTACAAAACTTAGTGTATTCAACTGTGGGAGATTGTGCAGCCTAGAGACCTCAACATTATCTCCCGGTGTGCACTGATGGGCCCACACGTCTCGGAAGGAAGCAATGTGAGCGCGATTTTCTCCAGTAGGAGATAATGGACGGGAGTGTCCTTTTTATGTGACACGGTGACACGCAGAAGGAGGCCCATAATTGAGAGAGGGAGAGTGCAGAGGTAGCTCCCTTTCACTCCCGCCTCCTCCCACCTTCGTGAACTGTCACTCGGAAATATTGGAGGGTGCGAGAGGAAGAATGCAGTAAATGCTCAATCTCTGACAGGCTTAGGACATCAGAATAGCTGCTCGAGCGATCCTGGGGTGACCCAATATTGGATCAAGATTGCTCCGCTGGATTTTAGTGAGAATTGCGAGGTCTCTTCTCTCGCTGGGTCGCAAAATCCTTAAGCTAGTAAAAAATATATATTTTATTTTATTGCGCGAGAACCCTGAGTGCACTTCCTTCAGACAGATCGAGGTTTTGTTTTAGAGAGTGAGTGATAGACGTGTGAACGCCACGGCGGCCCTTTCACAGGACAGTGTGAAAGGGCCTTTTAATTCAGTGATTAGTTTAAAGGGGCCAAAATATCACTAAGTGGGATTCTCACATCAACAGAGACATCTTTTGATCGTCACTCTAATTAAAGGGGTGGCTATTTTTAGTATGAAATCGAGGACTAGTTTGATCTATACTACTACTTACTCTCGCGTAGTTATAAATCCCGTGGAAATATGGGTAAACCCGTTTCGAATAGAATATGTATGCTAAATTTAAAGCCAATCGGGCGTTTACTGTTGCAGGTCTCGCAGTAAGCGTCTGTTTGGAGCTGACATGATCACACCCCACAGGAATACGAGGAAACCCGTTCGTAGTAAGAGACTACGTTTCAAAAGAAATACGTATGAAGGATTTCAAGTTTCGGAGATCTCGCAGTAGGTATCTGTTTGGTGCCTACATGACCTGAACCTATTGGAATAAGGAGATACCCCTTCTTAGTAAGATTCTACATCGTAAAGGGTAAATTTATATCGATGTATAGTTTCGGAGATTATACGATGAGTGCCTAAGTTTATAATTTAATTTCATTATGTTAACTTATAAGTAAAAGCGATAATGACGAATATTAGCTTGCTGACGCATTGACATCAACTCTATCAATTTTTAAATTTTCTATAAGTTAGCAAGAAAAAAATATATGTAATATTAAAGCAAATACGCAATCAAATGAAACGATGAAGGAGGAAGGTGGACAAAAGTGGACAGCTCAATAAAAATAATAAAAAAGGGGTTGGGACGCTTTGGCTCGGCGGTATGGCGACATGTGGTCCGCCACTTGCATTTTTTTAAAATAAAATTTGCATACATTTAGGGTCCCGCACGTACGAGCAATAAGGGCCTTTTAAGGGACATCAGTTTTACTTCGCAATATTTAACCATCCAAAAAACAGTGTGACTTTAAGACACCATGATGCAATTGAAACTGCTGATGCGAGCTATGAACGGCGCCATATTGGCCTTGGCTGCTCTGTTGAGTGATTCCCATTTAAGTCCCCGTTCTACAGTCGACTGTAATGCGACAGATGGGCAGAAAAATAAGATACATACATACATAGCATCACGCCCCATTCCCTTCGGGGTAAGCAGAGACCACGTCCTTCCACTGGCCACGATCATTGCATATCCCCTTCGCTTCTTTCATTCTCATTAAACCTTTCATGCAAGTTCCTCGGTTTAGAGCACTCATGACCTGGCCCTTATTTAAACAACTTTCAAGAGTGAATCTCTTGACTCATAAATCCTTTTTGTCGGTCTCCTTTCATTCACTCTCTCTACATGCTCAAACCATCTTAGTATACTTTTCTCAATTTTAGTCACTACATCTTCTTTTATACCACAACGTTCTCTGATCATACTATTTCTTACTTTGTCACTTAGTTTCAATCCACTCATACTTCCAGAGACACCATGTGGCGCGCAGGGCACCGCTTACCATATTCCTTTCATTCACTCTCCTTTCAATATCACTTTCACATGTTCCATCTTTTATAAATTTAGATCCCAAGTATACAAATTCTTTCTCCTCTTCCACTTGTTCCCCATCTATCAAAATATTGCCTTTCATCATAGATTCATCTCGTTCAAAAAGCATGACTTTCGTTTTGCTTACACATTCACTTTCATTCCTTTCCCTTTCAAAGCTTCATTCATAATATTTAGCATCTCCTGAAGCTCGTTAGCGGATGACGCAAGTATTACTTGATCATCAGCGTAGAGTGAACATTTGATGAGTAATTCATTCATTCTTAACCCATACATACTTTCTTTTAAATCTGACAATCGGTTATCCATGAATAGTTTGAACAGCTATGGTGACGCAACACATCCCAGATACACAAAAAAAAAGATGCGATGTGGAAAAGAAGAAAATATTCTATATTCAAGCAAGGCAATCTGTTGGTAATAAATCTACCGTCTACCGATGATTAACTCCAACAAAACATTGGCAAGAAACTCAGTAGTACTGTTTTAACCAAAGCTATTACACATTAATAACGTCTTTCAGGTTACATTTAGTTTTTAAGATAAGGATCAGAAAGATTTTTTGGCCAGGCTGAGCCCACGCATTTCTTATTATACACTACAATTACTTAAAGCTCTACATGATTGAATAAAGAAGTTTTGATTTGTTTTGAATATAACTTATAGAAAGGCTTCGCTTGATGAGCAACCCCCCTCGGGTGAGACACTTGTTATCATGGCATTTCCTGCAGATGATGTTTACGAGCGGCCACGTGACGCCTTTATTAAGAGACCAAGGTGTCCGAGATTACGGACCCTCGTAAAACTGACCCCTCTGCAGGCAATGTCTTCAGGTTGGGCTCAAAGAGTTTTTATTACAATTCGAGATTGCGCATCTGGACACACGCATAATACGATATATATTAAAATGAGTTCCTATTCCCCTATATAACGGCATCACACGTGAAAAGCTGGACTAATTTGGCTAATTCTTTATTTGTTGTATTCGTTATAAGAAGGCTCTTTTTAAAGAAAAACTTCAACCGCCCTAGTAACTTTTTTAATGTAGCCTCCATATGGTTTTTGTCAATGTATGTCACATCAATAATTGACATCTTTGAAACCAAGTTTGTCGCGCTTTCCAGGCAAAACTGCTGAACTTATTTAAATGAAATCTAGTACACAGATATTCTAGAGCCTGAGAAAAGACATGGGCTACTTTTTAATGCAGAAAAAAGGCTTGTGAGGGATGCAAGTATCGTCATTTTAGAGTAGAAGCTTGAAATTTAATTTTTGGCTGTTTGATATAAATTATTATGATATTCAAAGTTTGTAAAATTATTACTCTCAAGTGTTTAAAATAACAATTGTTATCATTATTAACATTATAAATGCGAAAGTAACTCTTGTCTGCCTGTATTATACAATTGAAATTAGTGGTAGAGTCTGAGAAAAGCCAATAACCACACTGCAAATAAGTATTTAAGTATTTCTACCTGTGTCTGATTTGTGAAATTAATTAGCTTAAATTATTAAAAATGCTTCCCAAAAACATTGCTCTATGCGGACGACGTCGTGGGCTCAGCTAGTAGTATTATATGTCATACTATATGTATTTCTGTATAAATAGATACAACATGACATCTGACGAAATGCGTTGTGATTAGATTAGAGTAATGGAATAAACATTATGTTTTTTAATTACTATAATCTTTGTTATTTACACCAATTCAAATCCCATATTCTCATAGTCTTCCTCTGTTATTAAAATGTAAGAAATGATTTCAAAGAACGTTAAAAGCGGAGAGGAAGTTGGCCAATAACGAGATTTCGAAAAATGAAATGAAAGGTGAGGATTTGAAAGTTAATTTACCTATTAATGGTTTGGATACAGTATCCTACTGTAGTACTTTACCAATAAACAAGGCCTAGACTAATAAACAAAAAAATTACCAAAAAGAGAACCGCCTTCGCAACAAACTAATCCAAAAATTTAATATGCCCTAAAAAGTTAAAAATAATTGCGTATTCTTAGAGTTAGTTCTCCTAAGTAAAATGGAATGAAAATATTGGACTCCTTAAAGGTCTCTGAAATTATTACGATAGTATAATGTAGTTACAATTATTATTATATTTGGAGTTGGTGTCAGCCAAAGTATGTCGAATAGTATTTCGCTCATTAACGTCCCACTGGCGAGTAGAGGCCTCCTCTCTCAGAAGAAAGGTTTTTAGAGGATAGACCCATCACGCTGACGTATGCGCTAACATGAGTGTACTTTCTATTCCTTCACTCTCATAGTGGGATATGACGGCAATACGACACTCGCGGAGAGATTGGGCGCAGGACCGACGGCTTAATGTGCTCTCCAAGGCACGGGGGGGTTGAGCACATCGCCAACTACACAATATCTCTATTGAGTTCGCCCGAGCTGAGCCGCGAACTCAGGACCTCTTGTCTGTAGTCGAACCAGCTGACCACTAGGCCAATGAGGCATGAGACCCACCATGCATATAAAATACATGAATATAATGTAAGGCTTTCTGGGATTTGAACTAGGGGCCTCTGCTTATGGTCTACTGCCTCTTTGGTTTAGTGGTTAGCATGTTCGACTACAGAGGATCTGGGTTCGAGACCTGGGTCGGACCAAATATTGAATTTTCTCAATAATTCCCCGAAGTTGTGCTGTATGCGGCGTTTTTTTTTTTTTTTTTTTTTTTTNGGCGAGGGAGGAGACCTCGCAATACCCACTGACATCCGTAAGTGAGGCACCAGGTGTTCAACTTTCGCATTCGTCCCTGGTACCCCAGATGAGTCCAACTGAGGATTCAAGGAGGTGGAAGGAGGCGCGCAAACACGCGCCGCCTAGTACCCTGCCTCCTTCGGCGGTGAGCGGGAGCATCAGCTGCATTCTCCCTTTCTCGCTCATGGGCTTCCTTAAGCGAGACTACGGTCTCGCAGAAGGAGGATACTTCGGCCCACATCCTATCATTGGAGAGCATCGCACCTATAATGCTCCCCAGCGAGAGATCACCGCCAATCATTGCCACCAGGAGGTGACGTTGAGGTCCCCAGGCTGCACACTCTGCCACAGTGTGATGCGTTGAATGCTGTTTGCGGCGTGCTCCACCGCCGTGCCTCGGAGAGCACGTTAAACCGTCGGTCCTACGCCTGATTTCACCGATCGTGTAGGATTCCCTGAAGGAATAGAGAGTGCATTTGTGTACTATGCCTGCCAATCCGCAGTGGAGCAGCGTGGTGGGTCTATGCTCTAAAAACCCTCTCTCCTACGAGTGAGAAAGCCTGTGCCCAGCAGTGGGACGTTAATGGGCTGCTACTTACCTTTATTTTACCTCTGCTAACGAAGTAGGACCCATGAATAATATAGTTGTAGAAACTTAATACCTCATGTACTTACGAACAGTTTTAGACGAAAGCCCTTAATAATACCGATGCAGTCGCGGACACTAGCTAGTAAAAAGTCTCCAGCCAAAGTTTATACATATACACATCTACACAATTTTCTATTAGGTTTTGTCCTAAGATTAATTTTATTAGAAACATTCCAAACGCGTAAACACGCATACGAGCAGTTAGCTAATAAATATACAAAGTTTTTACAAAGTTTTGTTATCGTGGGTGTTATGAGCTCCCATTTCGATATTATTTGTTGGTTTAGGACACCTTTGTAGAAGTTTTCTAGAGTTTTTTTAAACACCGCCGGGCGGGGCGGGTTGAGGATAATAAATGCGACGTGGTGAGCCGAAACATATAAAATATATAACGTTTGACCGCCGGCGGACACTCACGACACCACCTACCTACTTTATGGGCTTACATTCAGCTATTTTACAGGGACAGCATGACATAAATAATTATATTTATATAAATCAATCTATTATATAACATGCCCAATTGATACGCGAAAAACTGTCTGCACCTCATAAGACAGACAAAAAAGAAACAAATTTGATAATTATAAGAAATGTAATAATGATACAACTTAAAACGATAGACATATGCTGTACTGGACTTTTTTTTAGAACTTTTAAAAGGGAACAATTCTGTCATACATGATTACTGCGCTCCTATTACGTCTTAACACTTTGATATATCGTCTATGACCTTACTCGATTTTTTTTATCTTTTGTTTTTAAGAGGCTTTTGTATTTTTAATAATATACGCCAGCCCCATTGTAAACTTATAAACTGTGCATACACTAATTCGATATCTGTATTACTTAAAATAATGTTGCAAATTCAAGCTTTTACACTGTTATGAACTACTGTAGCTACACCACCGTAACCATCTAAACGGTCTTTCCTGAATAAATTATATCCACAAACCCCTTTCTCGATAAATGGGCTATCTAACACTGAGATAATTATCGGACTAGTAGTTCCTGAAATTAGCGCGTTCAAACAAACAAAATTTCCAGCTTTATAATATTAGTATAGATATAAGTTAAATTAAAATTATATTTTATGTACAATTACTAATTGCTTTGCACTTTAAAAAGTTCGATTCTCTGAACAAAAAATTAGAAGTAGACAGTTCTCCCTTTATTTTATTAATGTTCACAAAGATCAAACAGACTCGCATTAGATTTTATTTGAGAAGTAGGCTTTTATAAGGTATAGAAAAATATAATTGTTTGCCAGCATAATATTACATCTCTTCCTCATCATCATACAACGTGTTAGGAGACCGTTACCGCAAAACGAAAACGGACGGTAGTAAAAAAAATATATTTTTAATCATCATTTCAATCATTAGTACAGCTAAATGAAAAGATAGTTTCATAAAAACTACAAGAAAAAACCACCAGCAGTGAAACACAAAATGAAGACGATATAAATACGATTTTTTTAAATCAGAATCTTTTTTTCCATCATCTAAGGTGTCTTTAGTACTATCATCCGTCTACGTTTTCGGGAGCGGTCTCCTTACACCTTGTATGATATATATAAGCAGCCGTGGCCGCAAGATTATTTCGTGAGGATAGTTTCCGGGATTCTCAAGAATAGCCACAAATAATCATTGTCTCTTAGAAATCGGTGACTTTTCTTCTTCCATATTTGTTTCAATAATAGCGAGCTAATAAACATAGAAGAGTTGTTTCCCAGGAAAAAAACAAAGTGTTCATGTAGCCCCTTCTTAAGTGTAGCAATATTATATCAAGTAGAAGTGTCCACGTAGCGACGTGTTTGTATGAAAAATATTCCAATATCCCCTCCCACCACCCGCGGCGGGCGCTACGGTGATCGCTCCAAGATGCCCGGGACACTTCTCGAATTATATGCTTGTCCCGGCGCACATTCTATATATACACAATATGTTTACCCTTCAGACTTTTCTCTAAGAACAATGGAATGAAGGTATCTCGTCTAAGGAGAGTGGGAGCACAATTTAACCGAGCTACACTTCCTCTCGTCTGTCAGGAATGAGAAATAATCAGTTAATGAAATAATATGCTCACAATTCTGACTTTAAATTAAATTAATTTTATAATAAAAGTCAATAATAATCTTCAATTCCAGTACTAACTAACACTAAGTAGTAACTTTCTTCTCAGTGACTCGTAGCTATTGAGAAGAATCCATGTTATATTTAATACAGAAATACAGTTGCATCATCAACAATCCTTACCATTAAATATAAAAAAAAGCACAAAATGATCATTATGACATATTAATAAGATAGAAGTTTAAATTAAAAAAAAAAAAAAAACACTTCGTATTGCAGAGCAACCCAATTTACCAACACGAATTACTTAAAAAACTATAATAGGCTGACGTTTAATTAAAACTGAGAACTGAACNAAAAAAAAAAAAAACACTTAGCTTCGTATTGCAGAGCAACCCAATTTACCAACACGAATTACTTAAAAAACTATAATAGGCTGACGTTTAATTAAAACTGAGAACTGAACTAACTTCTACGATTTATAACCTTTTATAATTTTTGACAAATGAGGCAATTATGTCGAAACACCAATTGAGTGTTTGCCGCGAAATACATTTGTAAAATATTTTAATTGTTATTAAGATACTACCATTCCCTGTTCGTTTTTAATAGTTACAATTAATGTAATTCTAATCATTTATAATACCCTACATTGTTATTAGGATACTACCATTCCCTGTTCGTTTTTAATAGTTACAATTAATGTAATTCTAATCATTTATAATACCCTACATTGTTATTAGGATACTACCATTCCCTGTTCGTTTTTAATAGTTACAATTAATGTAATTCTAATCATTTATAATACCCTACATTGTTATTAGGATACTACCATTCCCTGTTCGTTTTTAATAGTTACAATTAATGTAATTCTAATCATTTATAATACCCTACATTGTTATTAGGATACTACCATTCCCTGTTCGTTTTTAATAGTTACAATTAATGTAATTCTAATCATTTATAATACCCTACATTGTTATTAGGATACTACCATTCCCTGTTCGTTTTTAATAGTTACAATTAATGTAATTCTAATCATTTATAATACCCTACATTGTTATTAGGATACTACCATTCCCTGTTCGTTTTTAATAGTTACAATTAATGTAATTCTAATCATTTATAATACCCTACATTGTTATTAGGATACTACCATTCCCTGTTCGTTTTTAATAGTTACAATTAATGTAATTCTAATCATTTATAATACCCTACATTGTTATTAGGATACTACCATTCCCTGTTCGTTTTTAATAGTTACAATTAATGTAATTCTAATCATTTATAATACCCTACATTGTTATTAGGATACTACCATTCCCTGTTCGTTTTTAATAGTTACAATTAATGTAATTCTAATCATTTATAATACCCTACATTGTTATTAGGATACTACCATTCCCTGTTCGTTTTTAATAGTTACAATTAATGTAATTCTAATCATTTATAATACCCTACATTGTTATTAGGATACTACCATTCCCTGTTCGTTTTTAATAGTTACAATTAATGTAATTCTAATCATTTATAATACCCTACATTGTTATTAGGATACTACCATTCCCTGTTCGTTTTTAATAGTTACAATTAATGTAATTCTAATCATTTATAATACCCTACATTGTTATTAGGATACTACCATTCCCTGTTCGTTTTTAATAGTTACAATTAATGTAATTCTAATCATTTATAATACCCTACATTGTTATTAGGATACTACCATTCCCTGTTCGTTTTTAATAGTTACAATTAATGTAATTCTAATCATTTATAATACCCTACATTGTTATTAAGATACTACCATTCCCTGTTAGTTTTTAATAGTTACAATTAATGTAATTCTAATCATTTATAATACCCTACATTGTTATTAAGATACTACCATTCCCTGTTAGTTTTTAATAGTTACAATTAATGTAATTCTAATCATTTATAATACCCTACAACGATTCAATTGTAAATTGCCTTCAATTGCAATGTTTACAAATTCACCAATGGGGAGGCTACTTAAAGTTTCTAAGTATACGATTTAGTCAAATGACGAACCGTATCCTTTATTTAGAATATGATTTTATTTTATATATACCTTCACGTGCATGTAGTGTAGTAGTTTATTAGAAAACCGATAGAAACTGAATGTAGCAAGATTTTAATTTAATTTAAACAGCATAATATAAATTCTTAAGAACGCGGTTCTATACGGATGTCCCCCGTATGGTCTTCTTTGAAAGTTCCCAATTCCCAGTATTTCACCCAGGTTTACTTAATTGCTTAGAAGTTCCAAGTTATTGGTTATTATATCAACTAACTTCCAGTGTAAGTGTCCTTCTGTTTTATTCGTGTGTTGTAATTATTACCTGTAACAAAGAAAAATTGTATCAATTATTTATCAACCACTGAAATATCAGCTAAAGTCCCTGGATATAAAGTGAGAAATAAAAATCAGTTATTTAGTCCAAGTTTCCCGAAAGCAATCGTATCGATTTAATAGATACTTATTTGTGAGACATTTCTATTATAACACCCTTCTACTAGATTTACCTGTCTTTATCGACGGGAAGGAATTATCCAAAGTACTTTTGATCCACTTTAAGACATTCAAGCTTCACTCGTGTTAGCGATAATTTGTTTATTGGAATCGGTGAATCGTTTATATGCAGTACATCCGGTTTGGCGCTGTTCCGGAAATTCTCAAATTTAATGTGCGCTTGTTTAATCGACGTTTTCACGACGACTGTGATTGGTGTACTTATTGTTCTTTGGGTGGGGCGTTTGGTATAAGAAATGTAGCACAGGAGAAGGAAAGGAATAATCGCCTAGTGACAGGTCTTAGTTTGTATCAACGTTTGTATTGTGTTAAAACTCATTTAAAGTGTGTAATATCATGAGAATAGTATTACATAACCTACAAATTAGTGAGCGATTCTAAAACTCCTTTCTAAATAAGCGAAGACTATATATTCAATATTCATTTTTAAAAGATAAAAAAACGTGGGAGTGAAGGAATTGCTCTAAGTGATATAGAATAAATTAAAAATATATATTGAAATGATGATAAGAAAAAAAAGAACATCCGCCTGAATTTGTTGTGGGGTCTTCTCAAGGCGCGAAAGAAAAATGTTTTTTTTTAATATCATCATCAAGCCTACATTTGACAGTTCAAAGGTGCTGTAAATGCATATTTTGATTTTGAATATGAAAAGTAATTATTCTATATTGACAATCCATTGAAATGTAAATAAATTCTGGACGTGATGTCGGAAATACTCTATAAGATTTTTTTCCTTCCGCTTGTTATTCAAATGTATTTTTTTTACCAATAAAATCAGATTTCTATTCACACGATATCTGTCGTGTCGCTGTTAATTATTTTCTCCTCCTCTTGCCTTGATGAAAGTATACGAATATAATAAAATATCGGACATCCCAAGTAATCCTGTACAGTGATGACTATATAAACAGATATCATCTGATATATGATAATGGCTGCTCACGGCGTAAGGTGACGTCCGAACGGAAGCGGAAGGGGGGGTCGCCCTCGTGTCTTAATTTCCGGTCGCCAGATCTCGTGATATGCCTACTTTCATCCAAGGCTTAATGCATTAGGATTGAGTTGAAAGGTTTTGCTTTTTATTCATTCACTAGCTGACCAGCGCAACTTTGTCTGCGTCACTTAAGTGAGAGAACACATTTGATAATCAAAAAGGTTATAGTGAGTCCACCTTAAAAGATAGACACACGCTGTCATGGACTTTTTTTTAGAACTTCTAAACGGGAATGACTTTGTCATACGAGACTGTTGTCTACTTTTAATATTATATTATATTATATAGCCTTCATCGATAAATGTGCTATCCAAAACTAAACGAATTTTGCAATTCATACTAGTTCTTAAGATAAGTGCGTTGAAAAAAAACATTTACGTAACGTACAACATTTAGTACAAGAATAGGTCTCCGATCCATTTAGGATCGTGGTTATGAAATGTAATTCCTTCGAAATGTTCCAAGATTTGATTTCCAATATTTAGGTATGTAGTTTTTTTTATTACTCTATATTTACACTATCGCAAGACTTCCGCCTGAGGGAGTTATCACCCTAAGAATAAAGTCGTCTCAAAGTTACATTCCTTTGCAATGATAAATTTAGAAATGAATCATTTTTTATCAAATTAGTGCGTTTACTACCTTTGACTATATTATCACTTACCATTAATTGAGATTGTAGTAAAGTAGTATACAAAAGTTAGTTTTACAAATTATAAACCCATTCTCATATCTTATACAATCTCATTACTGACCATCAGGTGAGATCCCAATCTCCTAACAATATAAAATACAAGATAAAATATTCCAATTTCACGAGTTTCTATAGCAAAAAATATGATCGCTGTCGGAGCCAACATAACAAACAAACAGGTATAAATCCAATACAGTAATATGGTCACTTCACGCATACATCAAACCTGAGACCATTAGGGGCAGTATGAAAAACCAACTGGAAACAAACTTTGGCTATAACCGCTGCGATGCCATTTCATCCCCAATCCTTGTATTTTGCTGAACGAGAATATTTTTTATTTCAATATACATTGCTGGATATACGAACGAACAATCTAACCTAGTTTAATTCCATGATGGAGATCTATCCAAATAAAAATATTATTTATAGAAATAATCATTACATCATCAGTGATCAAAAACACAATTCGCCTTAGAGTCCCGATCAGAGTAGATCCCTACTAAGCGCGAACTATGACGAAGTCTGAAGAACCGAATCCCGATGCACGAATATCAAAAGCTGAAAAACCCAACTTTGAAGACCCAAGCCCGAATACTGATGACTGAAACTGAAGACCCAAGCACTGAACGTTGGCGATCTGAACCCCTAATAATCGACCGGAACCCAGCACAACTAAACATCGGAAACTGCAAGACCGGAAGTCGCAAGAAACGAAAATTGCAGCCCCAAACCCCATTGAACCTGTAAGGATTTTTCCAATGATTGATACCCTCCCCTAACAATTAGTCATAATCCATTTGTAACAGATCTATCACCGGTTCGGAACATTGATTCATCTGAGAAGAAAGTCTCAAAAAACACAGTAGACCTTTCAACAAGCTTTTTGTATGCATATGTAACTTTTGAAGTCTTGACAAGAAACTTGTAATGCGATGAAGAAGATTTAGAAGTGGTTTGCCAGAGCATACGCATTTTTAATAACCACCACACTTCTGAGCAAGTGACCACATCATTTTATGGAATATGTCAAAAACATACTTTTACAAATGGCATATTATATTGTTTTGAATCGATTCCAGTTGCATACGGAACCAAAATACATAGTTACTTACAAAACTATTATCAGTTTGTTTAATTTATTGATATGTTGCCGAATGAGACTGATCCAGTTGGTACAAATATGAGTCAGTGTACAGCAAACATATTGTCGGGTACGCTTAGTCTTCCGACACGATAGAAGAAAAAGTTTTTTCAACTGATAGTGGTCAAGTGCTGAAGATATATGATTATTTGTTTTCAAACAAGGCATTGTCATTTTTATCACATTACTTTAGCGTTCACATGGACTCATAATAAAAAACAAACTATTCACAGTAATTCAATATGCATTGAAACGAATAATATAAACAAAAATAACTAAAATCCATCTTCGTCCATAACCTTTTACGTGAGTTTTTTCCACCTTCTATGTCGCCATTTTAAGAAGATATTATTAATGATAATAATATAACAATAAGAATTAATACAGTATACATCTTTCTAACTTTTCAATTACAACACAATGACAGTTCACTGCGTATACATATTAGAAAACTTGTTGTACGTTCACAAAAACATTGACTCTTTTAATAAAAAGAGTGAATGTACATCATATAACTTACGAAACCAAAACAAACTTGTTGTAAATTCTAGTAGGCTGCATAAAATTAACAACTCATTTAAGGGTAACTGTATACGTTTCTATAATAAACTCCCACAAGACGTTTTAGAAATGTCAATTAATAAATTCAAAGTCTTTGTTAAAAGAAAGTTGATAGAAAAATCGTATTATAAGTTGCAAGAGTACTTAGACGATAAAAACGCGTGGGAGTGAACGAACTGCTCTAATTTGAATTGAAATATATTAAACTAACATGATATTGTAATGATGATGAAAAAAAAAAAAACAGAATACCCGACTGAGTTTGTTGTGGGCTCTTCTCGGATCGGGGCGCGAAGGAACCCTCGTAACTTTAGATTTTAAGTCGTTCTGGAGTATCATCATCAGACGTACATTAGAATTAGAGTGTGGAAAAGAAAAGAATGAAGTTATAATGAATAAAGTTATTTTGATTTGATTTGATTTGATTTGATTACCGCATACGTTCGAAAATAAATTGGATGTGGTTTTATAGATCTTTAAATGACCAATTATCCCACCATACCTTGTTTGTTATATTTCTAAGGAATTAGACAGCATGTTCTATGAAAGCTCCCGGGTGGCTTGATTTTTCCAACTCGATTTGCACAACAATTACATTTCAACCAATTTACAAAAAACTTCATATATTCTACACCGAAAATTTCCTCAAGAACTATTTTATCCATTAATGACAACCAAATGAAAATCGATTCTGTAGTTTAAGAGATTATTGCAAACAAACAGACAGAGGCAGAAGGGAATTTTTAACCGACTTCAAAAAAAAGGAGGAGGTCTGTATTTTTTTTTATGTTTGTTATCTCATATCTCCCGACTGGGTGGACCGATCTTGATGATTTTTTAAAACCGGTTCTGATGATGGCATCCATGACAAAACCGGATAAGTCTTAAATTTGCGTAAGCATGTGCGCAACAAATGGACGAATAATTCAACATCACGCCAGCCGTTTTCGGTGATTCTTTTTTTATTAGAAAGGATATACTTCAAGGGTTGTTTTGTGATAGTTTGGTAAGGTTCTGATGACGGAATCCATGATAAAGTGACGGAAATCTTCAATTCTTAGGAGCAAATCAATCAGAATCTTCTATACGCTATCCAGATATTTGAGTCGCCTACCGTAACTTCGGTATGGTCAACTGCTAGTCGTGGTTAAATATGAAGATCAATGGAACTCCTCAACGGCTTACAGTAAGTGTGCGATTTATGGCAGAATATATAACTGTCTGTAATCAAATGCCAATAACCTTACGTTTGTTGCTGCATTGCTATATTTGAAAGGTGAATTATTTGTGACGCGGTGGTATAAGGGTTTCGGGTTCGATCCCGGGTGTAAATTTAACTTGTTTCATTTAAACCGTGTTGTCTCATGAGAAACGCGTTTTAGGTGTACATATATTGATGCAAATTTGTTAGTTTACTTCAGATTCACTGAAAATCAAAAATTGAATAGAAATTTTAACAAAAAAAGAACCACCTTCAAAACAAACTTACAAATATATTAATATGCTCTAAAAAGTAAGAAATAATAGCGTATTCTTTTCTAGTGTTCTTCGTATTCTTATATTCGGAGTCGGTGTCAGCCAAGGAAGATGTTCCCCGAGTGTCCACTTGGCAGCTTCCGGGTGGTCTCTTCCACCTATAGCTATATATGTAGGCGCCTTGGCTGACACCGACTCCGAATATAACAATACGAAGAACACTATAAAAGAATACGCAATCATTTCTTACTTTTTAGAGCATATTAGTGTATTTGTAAGTTTGATTTGAAGGCGGTTCTTTTTTTGTTAAAATGTATATTTATTTTTTCATCTATACTACTATACCAACGTAATAGAACTGAAGAGTTTGGTTTTGCTTTAAACGCGCTTATCTCCGGAACAACTGGTCCGATTTCAAAAATTCTTCTAGTGTTAGAAAGCCCATCTATTGTCAAGGTCTCTATATATACCATCAGGTTAAGGCCAATGCAGGTTTTAAATAATGAAGAATGTTTCAACATCGATTTTTTCTCCTTCTGAGAGCTTCCGCTGCGTAAACGTTTAAAGTTTCGCAAAATAACAGTTATGATAGAATTATTTTCTTTTAAAAACTCTAAAAGCAAGTCTGAGACAGCATATGTCTATCTTTTCAAGTTGATAACGTGTAAACAGAGCAGCTAGTAATACATAAAGATGTAAGGGTAGACGAAAATGGATGACGAGCCAACATCTTGGGATACGAATATCTTAGGAGTTCAAGAATACTCGGCAAATAAAGCTGAAGCGATGCCACAACAGACAAAACATATAGGAAAAACATCCTTTAGTATACGTGCGACTGCCTCATTAATCTAGTGGTCAACTGGTTTGGTTACATCCATGAGGTCCTGGCTTCGAATCCCGAGTCAGACGAATTGGATATTGAGTTTTCTGTTAAGAAATTCTCAGTATCATCCCTGTGTCCTCCACCCTCGTGCCTTAAGCACATTAACCCGTTGGTCTTGCTCCAGAACTCTCCTCGGTCTTATGAGATTAGCGTCCCATCGAACTATGAAAGTGAAGTTATAGAGACTGCACTCCAGTGAGCGATGGGGCCTGTGCCCAGCAGTTAGGCTATTACCACCTAACTTGAGAAACGGTGGCGGGTCTCTGGTAGCCAGGTATATAAAAAGGATAATGGGTGGGAACCCATCTATAAATATAAGTAAACGGTTGACTTCAGTGTCCAAGACACTAATATACCTCTGTTGTTTAAATTGATAGAAGCACACAGTAATTACTTGTTGTTACAGTGTTTATAGAAGCATTTTTCTACTTGCTAAACGATAATACACCGTGCGTGTATGTAATAAAGTCAGGATTCATTTGTTATGAATGGCAGTTGTGACGTTTGTCGTCCAAGGGGCAATTGCGTCGCGGATGGCAACCGGACACCGGGATATGAAAGCGACAATAAAAGGTGGACCTGTCTTGTTGATTGGTACAGACGCGTGGACAAGTCATATCGAATGTATTAAATATTGTGTGGTTTTATGTAACCACGCGTTAGAACCTCCCTCACTCCCCCCTCCAACCTTTCGCTTGATAATTTTTTATTTACTGATACTTTTTGTACGATAATATTCAGTATAGAAGATGTTTGATACTAATTTTAGCTAGCTTGATTGTGGTGCCGCTGTTGACTCAGCGCACCACAGTTTAGAAAAATGTGCACCCTAGGCACCTCAGCGTTACCTTCTAGTGGCGCTGATTGGATCTTCCCTTGGAGAGCGTTGCAGGTGTGATGATCTTCTATGAGAGATGCTGGGCGGGAGTGGCCCTACTCTGTGAGCCGGCGATCTCCATGAAAGAGGTCCACGAGCAATTAATGCTCTCTCTCTCACTGCCGACGAAGGCAGGATTCCAGGCACCAGGTATATTTGCACGCCTTCGTGAACTCTCAGTTGGATTCATCCGGGTGTTCTAGAGTAATGTATGTTCCACAAATGGATGAAGATGGTTCCGCTGGGCATTAGTGGGTATTGCGAAGTCTCCCCCTCACCGAGACCCACACTCCAGACGCTAGTCGTGGTAAAAAAAACATTACCAATTTAGTTTTAAACATTTCACACTCGTAACATTTCAAATTCCGACAGGCCTTTTCATATTATGCATGGCTAATTATGTACTATAGTTCGTATGACGACATACGGAAGTATAAAATATCTTTACGGAAGTTATGTCAAAGTTAGTATCAATTCGAGCTAAAATCCATGATTTATTCAGTATAAATAAAATAGTATTAAAATAATTAAATCGAACAAAAACACTTAGCAACTGAAATAACTGACTGTAAGAGTATGAAAAATACTTCTCGACTTATTTTAAGACCTGAGTAATATACTCAATAAATTTCATAAAAATTGGACCAGCCGTTTCCGAGGATAACGCTGTGACAAGAGATATATAAAATGAAACATTTTCTATCGCCTTTTCAAGCTTTCATCAAAAACCCTATTTAATTTCTTAAAGATATAACAAAACAATATATGCCGAGATAATTTCTCTTCTACAGACCCATAAAAAAGTCCAGTACAGCATATATCTATCTTTTAAGAATAACTCACTATACCCATTTTATCTTTAAAGAAAATTGTTACATCGTCGTCGTCGTCGTCGCTTCAACCGATGGACGTCCACTGCTGGACATAGGTCTCACGTAATGACGTCCACAAGGCCCGATCTTGCGCCGCCTGGCTCCAGCGGCTACCGGCGACCCTCTTTATGTCGTCGGTCCACCTTGTGGGGGGTCTCCCTACACTGCGCCGTCCGGTGCGGGGTCGCCACTCCAGCACCTTTGGCCCCCAACGTCCATCGGTCCTTCGGACTATGTGCCCCGCCCATTGCCACCAATGACCTACGGTTCTGAGACATGGTCGCTGACTATGGGCCTCATGCGGAAGCTCAGAGTCACTCAGCGTGCGATGGAGAGGGCTATGCTCGGAGTTTCTCTACGTGATCGAACCAGAAATGAAGAGATCCGTAGTAGAACCAGAGTCACCGACATAGTCCTGCGAATCGCGAACCTGAAGTGGCAATTGTTACATACAATGCTGTAATTGAAAACTTATACTGACAGATATATCTTCAATCCTTAGTAACGGTAGTTACATTAAGCATTTAATATAGATTAACATCTCTTAGGAGACATTGGAATATCACCTTTAACATGCACGCAATTAAACTATCTAGATACGGCCCCGTACGGCGCCCTCCACTCTTGTCTCCTGTTTTTATATTATATCGTAATCAGGCAGAAGTTATGAAGGTTATACATAAAGAAATATTAAGTTTTTTTTCTTAATTTTGAGATATAATAACGATTCCCAGCAGAGCAGATTTAATATATTGGTTTTCTAATTTGTCTGAGTCTGGATTGGTGGAAGACTTCAACCATCATTAACCATCCTACTAGCCATTAAGAGTAAATCTCTTACCAGGTTATCTTACACTTCATCATCACACACTTTGAGGTCAGATTATAGCCAGAAGCATATTACAATAAAAAAACATATTTAGACAAAGCATACTAGTAACTGCAATATGCTGTACTTATTACTATCCATACGAAACCGGGGTGGATCGTCAGTTCTATTACATTCTAGAGTCCAGTACATGTCTCCTCGTAGCTTTATTAATCCACCAGACAGGTTATCTCGTAAATTGGACCGCAAGGGTCATAATCCCACGAGGAGACAGTCAGTCATCGCCCCTCCAAAGTTCAAGGCGGGCCGTGAGGTAAATGCACCTTTATTACCAGCAATTGGCCATATCCGTGGACAGGTCCCTGACCCCACGTACGCAGATACGATAGGTAATATAGGTTAACTTTCTACATACGCGTTTTATATCATACTTGATGTTCCACGCGGTTTTACCTGTACCCCGTTCTCCTTATAATTCCAGAAAGGTTAGACGTTGCAGAAATAACTGGGAGCAAATATTTTCTGGTATTTTCAATGGCTGATTGCTCACGTTATAACAAGTAACGTTAGTTACTTTTATTTTAGATAAAAGATATCGGAAATTACGCGAGTAACACCGCAGATAATAGATAAAAATTAAAGGTGCGTGCGTACAAAGTACACATGTAAGAAGTGATACTTCTTTGGCAATCTAATAATTAAGTCTTGTTTATCTTTAAACAAATCTAAAACTTTAGACATCCGAGACTTAGAGGGAAGGAAAAAGGAAAATATATTAAGAATTTCATGAATTTAATTGTCATTAAAATATTAAAAGTGACGAAAATTAAGTGACGAAATCTCAAATGACGAATTATAAATAAAAATGCCATATGATTTTTGTCAATATTAGTAATTATTAATTAAATGTCATTTTGAATTTAAAATTTAGTATATTAAGTGGCATATTAAAATGCCACTTATTATAAGTAAATACTAAAACTATTAATTCGCATAATAAATCGCTGATAAACTTCAATAAATGTATATTTTAAAAGAGGCTAACATAACAGATTAAACGATTTGGGTTGGGAAACTATAACTCTATCTGCTTATATCTAGAAAACGGCAACATCTTTTTCATGAGTATGTAACATAATTGATAGCAGAACTCATACTTCACGATCTGTCACTTAAAAAAAACAACATTTTTAATATTCGAAATAAAAAAGATCATCTGATTTAAGTTTGGAGGTTTTCGCTAGTAGTGGCCTTGCGTTTGATTCCCCGCAAAACAAATTGTATCATCTCTTGTTAACGCTTACAATATATATTTTCCTGCGTATTACAATAAATTTCCAAGGACATTATAAATTTATCTGTTACAGAAGTGTACATTTTATAAAGGTACATATAAACAAACAGGCGGCGCGTCGGTCCATGTAATACATTACACGTATTACGGTACAATGCCAACAAGGCATCACCGCGGCGATTGCTTGCAATTGTGGACAATCATCGTCAATTTACCCGCTCCCTCCACTCGTACTTTCACATCTCACCGGTACTGGCGCGCACAAAACTCACTACTTTTCTAATTATTAAAGAGCCGTCACGATCCGATACGTAACGCTCGAACAAAGTCGGCTTTCATCGACAATGTAAGGAGAATAGTTGTCACTGTTATCTATACTAATTTTATCAAGCTGAAGGGTTTGTTTGAACGTGCTAATCTCAGGGACTACTGATCCTATTTGAAATTTTTTTTCAAAATTAGATAGTCCACTTATCGCGGCAGACTATAGCCTAACATCGCGCTAAGATTATTAGGAGTAAAATACTAATGGAGAGTATTTTAAAATCGGGTTTATTTTTCCTTTTGCGAGCTTTCGCTGCGTGAGCTGCGTAAACGATCAAAGTTTCACGAAAAGCACGTAAGATAGAATTGTTAAAAAGTTCTAAAAAGTAGTCTCCTACAGCAAACACTTATCTTTTAAGGTTTGCTCACTATAGCTTATCTTATGCAAAAACGTAGGCAACTAAGGGATCACCTGGTTTAACATGATAACGAAATAGCGACCACTCATCACGAAATATTTAAAGCCATTCACTCGATTGACCTAAAATTTAACATGTATAGCTCTTTACTGCGGCGTTGGAAGACCTCTTTAAGCTTATGGAGTGGAACGGATTGGGCATCAACATCAACGGCGAGTACATCACTCATCTACGGTTTGCCGACGACGTGGTCATTATGGCAGAGACTCTGGAAGATCTCAATGCAATGCTCGATGACCTCAGCAGAGCTTCTCGACAGGTGGGCCTAAAAATGAACATGGATAAGACGAAAGTTATGTCCAATATCCATGTTCCGCTCCACCCAGTCATCGTTGAGAACTCAGCACTCGAAATTGTAGACGAATATACATACCTGGGACACATTGTCCAGCTAGGTAGGTCCAATTTCGAGAAAGAGGTCAACCGCCGAATCCAACTCGGTTGGGCAGCGTTCGGGAAACTACGCCAGATATTTTCGTCCGATACTCCTCAGTGCTTGAAGACAAAGCTCTTCGAACAGTGCGTGTTGCCAGTGATGACCTACGGCTCCGAAACGTGGTCGCTGACTATGGGCCTCATACGAAAGCTCAGAGTCGCTCAGCGTGCGATGGAGAGGGCTATGCTCGGAATTTCTCTACGTGATCAAATCAGAAATGAGGAGATCCGTAGCAGAACCAAAGTCATCGACATAGCCCTACGAATCGCGAACCTGAAGTGGCAATGGGCGGGGCACATAGTCCGACGGACCGATGGACGTTGGGGCCCGAAGGTGCTGGAGTGGCGACCCCGCACCGGGCGGCGCAGTGTAGGGAGACCCCCCACAAGGTGGACCGACGACATAAAGAGGGTCGCCGGTAGCCGCTGGAGCCAGGCGGCGCAAGATCGGGCCTTGTGGACATCATTACGTGAGACCTATGTCCAGCAGTGGACGTCCATCGGTTGAAGCGACGACGACGACGACGACGAGTCCACTCGCGATGTAGACGGTCACTAAGGACAGGTAATATTCTTATAAGATTGGGTTAAATCGAAAAACGAGTACTTACGGCGTGATCTTTAAAACCATGTACCCAATTGACTTGCTAAGAACGATTTTTTTCATATTTCCACAGGATCTAAAACTATGTAAGTAACACCGCGGTAAACAACTAGTTAACTAGTCGTATATAATACTTTGTAACTTACTGTAAAAACATCGAGCATACTTAATAAATATAGAATAAAATATTTGTACTTTAAACCTCGTCGTGATAAAAATTTGCTTCTGTCGTTTTAAGCACAAATCAAGTTTTTCATGATAGACAGACACAAAGACAGACCGATATACGGATTGGTCGACTTTGTTGTATAATATGTAAAGTTAGATTTAAGTAAGCTTAACAATCTCATCAGTATACTCAAGTTTATCCATTGATAATATATCACCGATGTGGAACGGCGATTGTGCCAATTAAAACAACACATAGAATTAAAATTATACAATAATGTAGTAGCAAAACAATGATAAGTCAATTGAGTTTATTGCGGGTTCTTCTCAGCACAGGGCGTCCTATTAATATTAAATTTTGAGTCGTTTTTAATTCCATCATCAGTTGATATTTAACGATTCAAAAGTGCTGTAAAATCCTAATTTAATAAAGAATTCTGTAACCCACGACCTACAACGTAATCTTATACTAAATTACCAAAGAAAATTGTATAAAATACGAAATGCTTGTTTTCTATTTGAAAACACGTGTGCCAAATAAAAATTATGTTGAGCAAACAAACAGACGCCGCCGACGTACATTGTTTATTATCAATGCCGAATTATACCCGTAATATAATTATAGGTGAGCCGGTTGATCTAATTAAATACATAATGGTTCCGTTTCTCTTAAATGCAACATTTATTTGTTATCCAAAAAAATTCGTACGGTTTTCATTTATATCGCAAGCAAGATAAATTTCGGTAAAGTCATTGCCATACTTTACCGAAATTTTTACAGTTTTATTTAAAGTAAACTAGCTTTAACTAACAAATTGAATGATACTCCCTGATTTCAGCTTTTAAATGTGCTAAAAATGACTCCGCTACTTTATCTTGCTTACGATATAAATGAAAACTGCACGACCTTTTTTGCTCGCTTAATAATATTGCATTAATATGTTTGTGGACAGTTTACTGATTTTTGTGATTTGATATAAAAGGTTATAGTTTATTATTTTTTGTCGCTGGGTAGTGCATTTACGCACCTCGCCTGTGAGACAGACGGGAGTGTGGGTCTCGCCGGTAGTACCAGAATACCCACAAAACCCAGCGGAGCCCTCGTCATTTGGGAATGGAAGGACCAGAGGTTCGTTGTGGCATTTCACTCTGGCCCCTCCGAATGAAGCCGGCTCAAAAGTGCACTACAGGGGGAGGGAGTTGGATAAACCTCCGTCTCCTGTTTCCTATTCCCCTCCGTCCGGGGTACTGTGCTTCAGCTGCATTCGCCCTCTCTCTATGCCGTGCCTCCTTTAGCGAAATTATAGTTTCGCAGAAGGTGGCAACAGCATTCCAGGCCCGCTCGTTGATAAGCATTGCACCTATAATTCTTGCCAGCGAGAGGTCTGCACCGATCTGCGACGTCAGAAGATGAGGCTGAGGTCCTCAAGCAGGACATTCAGCCACCGTGTAGTGCGCTGTGTCCACAGGAGCACCACACTCGTGACAGGTGGCCGACGGCTCACAGCCAACGATTTGGTGCAGGTATTTTCCAATGCAGCCGTGACCGGTTAGCACCTGCACCAAACGGCAGGAAAGCACTCCTTGTCGTCCACCAGCCATTGCTCCAAGTGAGGGCGGAGTGCCGCTATTATTGCCCCACCGGCTGCTGGGGACCCGAGGTCCTGTTTCCATGCTTGGATCAAGGCTCTGTCGGCAATGATCTTGACCCTCCTAACCTTGTCGGCATTAGGTGTTTCCCCTCTGGCCCTCGCAGCTACTCTGCACTGGTAAGAAGCTGCGAGAACTTCCGCTTTCGACTCCCAAGGGGGATCGCCCGCCGGCAGGGTTGCTGCCGTCCACGATACTGTACGGTACTCCCGTATTGCTCTAATCGCTATTACTCTTTGGGCCCGCCGCAAGAAAGTTTTATTCTGAGCACTTAGAGAATTAATCCATACGGGTGCACCATACAGCGCCATGCTGGCGATTATTCCAGCATATAGTCTTCTGCAGCGCGATCCTGGTCCTCTCACGTTGGGTAGTAGCCGTCCTAGCGCGGTTGCTGCGTTCATGAGGCGTGGGGTTAGTTGAGCCAAATGAGCCCGAAAGTTCCAGCGTCCGTCAAGGATTAGACCCAGATACTTCATCTGGGTCTTCAATTCAACAACCGTATCTGTCAAAGTTAATACTGCCCCCGTGGAGGACCCCTACGAGTTCCGTGGAAGAGTAAGGCATTCGTCTTGGTGGTGGTCCACCACCAAGTCCGTCCCGACTTCAGCCAGTATAGCTGCATCCTCGAAATTCTTCCCCCGTGCCGATAAAAAAAAGGTTATAGTGACAAAACCCTAAAATATAGACATGCTGTCGCAGACTTTTTTTTAATTTAGAAGGGGCACTATATTAGTTTTAGGACACTTTAATTATTTGCACAGTTTACGCAACGGAAACTTGCAAAAGGAAAAAGCTATGAGAGTATTAATATATAGCATGTAGCCGTTATCGATAAATAGGCATAATCTAAAACTGAAAGAATTTTTTAAAGCGCGCTAGTAATTCCTAAGCGAAGCGCGTTCGGTCAGTTCGAAGTCTTCAGTTTTATAATATAAGTAGGTATATGTTGTTGGCAATAGAAATGCTTTTATTATTCATGTTTCCTTTTACTATAGAATATCTAGACACAGAAAAGATTGGCATCCGTACATGGTGGACATCCCGCAAGTCCGCACTAAACGATTCAGCCAGTCGTTTCTAATCCGCAACGCTAAGGAGTGGAACGCCTTACCGGCTTCCGTCTTCCCTGACTCCTACGATCCAAGTACTTTCAAAGCAAGAGTGAATAGGCACCTCTTAGGCAAGCGCGGTTCACCTTAGGCTGCATCTACACTTAACATCAGGTGTGATAGCAGCCAAGCGCATGCCTAGCTATCATAATAAAAAAATCAAAATCTAATGTAAGTCAGACGTATAAGTAATATCAGATTCGAATACAGATAGCTATTGGTTAAACATGATAATAGCACTCATATTTGACCTATCAATAAGAACTGATATATTTCCACAGAATCTAGAACTTCCGCGGAAAACTGTGAATATAAAAATATAACTAGTTAAATTTGGATTGCGGATCTCTAAATCATCGGAACCACCTTGTTCATAAATCAAGATGTACGTGCGGTCCAAAAACATATATGTTGTAACGCGAACATTACCTAACCGTGGTTTATTTATCCCTCGCAGTTATGAATGTAATAATTGAACCCCAAAATAAACTTTTAATACGGAACACTACTTTATAAATACACTAGCGATTGGACGCGGCTTCGCACAGGTAGTAGAGCATATTATGTCTGTTTTATCTATCTTGAAACCGCGTGTGCTTGATACATCTAATATATAGACTAGATTTAAATTTTACTAATATAACGAACACAAACACGAATAAAAATAGTTCTTTATTAATAACATTAATAACAGCTGCCTGATTACGATCGGGTATAGTACACGGCGGGGCCTCATCAAGCAATTTTAATTATATCACGTGCATTAAAAGTACTTCTCTAATATCTCCTACGAAATCCATTAATTTATTCACTTTATTGCACACTACTATAACATACTAAATAAAGTAAAACTTTTGCTAAGACATGACAAAAGGCGGTCTTATCTCTTCCAGACAAGCTTGAGAGGCAAGGAAGACAGTAAACAAAAAGGTAGGCGGTCTATGTTTAAAAACATTTTATACTATCATATACTACATACATACTATTTATAAACGATACATAAAATGTATATATATATTATACAAATATAAACTAATATACATGTTTGAAGAATATACTATATACGGGTACATAACACGGTGTTTTTGTGGATTTGTCGATATTTCGGCCCAATTGCATGGGCCGTGGTCTCGGTATGTACCCGTATATAGAATATTCTTCAAAAATATCGATAAACCACAAAAGTTTCAGTTTAAAATATTTAATATACATATTATATATTATTAACGAAGAATTTTCAATTAGATGACAGTGTAACGTAATAGAAATTTACTACAGCTTGTTCGCGTTAAGAATGCAGTGAGTCATTACTCTAGCGCGGCCTCCTAACCAATGAAATCGAAAAGATTTGAAAAGTTGGTCCCTATGAATTGACCTTGTAATTTAAAAAGATTTGATTGGTTAGGGCTAAAATTGTGACTCACTGCATTCTTAACGTGAACAAACTGTATTTTTTAAATTTGCCTAATGGGATTACATTTTTAAGAAGATAAAATGTGTATAGTAAGCTATACTTAAAAGTATTATTCCAAATTAACAAACCCATTAAGGTTATATGTTAAAAATTAGACTAATTTATATGAAGTGCTTGAGGTTACTAACTTGTCAAATTACCGCATTGTACAGATAAAATGGGTAAAGTAAGCCATGCTTAAAAGATAGATAAAGACTTTATTGTAGATCTTTTATAGATAGAGGAATATCAGATCATGATGTTGTCTCTAAGGAATTATACGTTTTGGAAAATTATCATTGTATTTGAAGCAATTTATACTAAACTTCAGTTATTACCATGTACATACTCTATATATATGCATATCGAATATCGAACTTAGGACCTCTGCTAGAAAGAATACTGCACTATTTCGCCAGTGGGAATATTCAACCCAAATAAGGGCTCTATTAATTTCTATTTCAACAGATTCAAATCGTAGCACCTTAAAGTACGTAATCCGTCTAGGATGTCACTCAAACAATCACTATATGCTTAGCGAATTTAAATCTTGTTTTGTCCCAATGAAGGTGTATTTTGGTTGAATATAATTTGCGCCTACAATGCTTAGGGATAAATCGGCGTATTAAAGCCTGCTATTGTCCGAGGAAGGTATGTTTCATTCGCGCTGTAGCACCTTTCATACAAAGCTTGAGGGCAAAGATTATGAGACACTTGCAGACACAACAGATAGGTATACTTTTTATCCCACATATAATTACAGGATTCTATAAAAATAAATAATATTAGGTATACTTTTTATCCCACATATAATTACAGGATTCTATAAAAATAAATAATATTGGAAGAATATCGTTCTAATTGAAAGTGGCACCAACGGATGAACCGATTTCGACTTTAACTGGCACTCAGCTGAAGCTATTAGGATTGACATAAACAACTTTTAAAAAAAACTTAGATTGCGACATGCGATACATGAACGAAAAAGAGGTAATGGGAAATATTAGAATTACATATATGTATAATATGGTTATAAAAGAGTTTTTAAAACTATAACTTATGTAAAGGTCAGTAGAGGGTTGGTTTTGGGCTTATTGCAGATATCCTCTTGCAGAGGACCTCACGCTGCCTTCCAATGAAGATTTCGAAAAAGAGGCGGCTCATCATACGAAGGATAGGTTGGGCAGGAGATTCGCGGTCCAAGAATGTCGCCTCCCTCTGCAGGAACCAGTTACGGTATAGGCAACAGTTACGGGATCCGTTGTCAACACAGAGAGGTAGCAAAGATAGCTGATGGCTTCGGTGAATAGCTAATAGGGCTGTGGAGTGTACGACATCTATCGTCTTCGTGACGTTAGAACACCGCCAGGTTTTACCCGTAGTGTTGTGAATAATATCACTATATTATCGTATATGTAGAAGAAATGGAAATAACGAAAACAAAAGGCGTTTTACTATTTAGTAAAAGGCTAAATAAGGAAACAGGCATACACAAATAAACACATACACTTACTAACATACGCAGATAAGGGGTTCTGCTTAAAAATCAACGCTACAGAGGCTAGGTCCTTGTCCGCCGGTTTAGATTAAATAAGGATAAGATTTTATGTTTTATTTTTTCTTTTTTTTAACTGGCTCATTAATATATTTTAAAAAAATCAAAATATTTTTTATTCAAGTAGGCTCTAAATTGGTAATACATCTACCACTTGTTCTGAAAATGATAGGGGTATTTAATTGCCTATGCTCAACCAGACAAATGATTTCTGAATCTTGTTCATTCTAAAATATGGCATTACAAGTTTGTTTTTATTTGTTGTGTTAAAATTGTGCGTTTCGCGCTTTTTGCTGTATAAATGAATATTATTACGGATACATACAATTTTATTCAATAAACATTGCGACGGCACTGTTAGAATTGATGTTTCTTTGAATTTTTCTCTTAAGGAAACGCGAGATACCAATTGCTATATGGCACGTATTGCTCTTTTTTTTTGTAATATATAGATAGTTTTAATGTTCACCGCCATACCCAATAATAGTATTCCGTAAGGTTTCGACATTAGTGTATTGTCTTAGTTCCGCTGCATTTTCTGCTTATAAAAGCAAATGCAGCTGCACTAAGTTTATTCGCCAGTGTCTTAATATGGGCACCCCACTAGCCCAGAGTCTAATGTTATACCTAAAAATACTGTAGATTTGACATTCTTTAGGGGATTATCATTAATTTGAATATTTGTACAAATTCTTTTAGATTTGGCAAACTGAATTCAACATGCTAAGAATTATTAACAGAAAACCAATGTGAGACATGTGACAGGGTACTATTTACATCGTCATAATTTTCTACATTTCTGTCTACTTTAAGCAGCAAGGGAGTATCATCTGCAAATAGGACTGTACCAAATTTGTCTTTCACGTGGTATGTTAAATCATTTATATATTTTAAGAATAAAAAAGGGCCAAGTATCGTTCCTTGTGGGACAACCATTTTTACAGATGATCCTAACCACTCAACTCCATTTACGAACGCCACTATTATTCATTTATTTATTTCCCTGAGGATTTTTAAAGGTAAATAAAAGTTGCTCGAGGACATTTTGTTAGACTAACCCAACCTGTTCACGTGTACACTGCATTTCTTTATGGTGACTTTGTTTTACATTTGCATTTGCTGTTAGGAAGGTGAGGCAATACACTGATGTTGAAACTGCTAAAATGGTGTATTTCGGGTAGGGCGGCGGACATTGAAACTATCTTCATTTTGCAAAAAAGAACAATACGTGCCATATACCAATTGGGATCTCGCGTTTCATTAAGAGAAAAATTCAAAGAAATATCTATTCTCACAGTACCGTCGCAATATATATTAAATAACATTTTATACATCCGTGATAATATTCATTTATACAGCAAAAGGAGCGAAACACACAATTTTAATACAAGAAATAAACACAAACTTGTAATGCCATATTTTAGAGTGAAAAAGGTTCAGAAGTCATTTGTCGGGTTGAGCATACGCATATTTAATAAGATACCTGAATCACTTCTGGGTTTGTCTCCACATAGTTTTAAGAAGTATGTTAAAAATGTCCTAATAAAAAAGGCATATTATAATGTGGAAGATTATTTAAGCGACAAAGATGTTTGGACATGATTCCAGTTGCATATGAAAGCTAAACACATTGTAAGCTACAAAAAAGCTATGTTTAAGGGAGTAACCGTTGAGTTTCTTGCCGGCTTCTGATTTGATTTACTGCGAATAGGTAAAATATTCCTTGACTTGACCAGTGTTACGTGTCGCTGGTGTAGAGTCTATGGCAATATTTTCCCAACAAAGAGTACGGTTGTTTCGGCCACGGGCGCATTGTCCGCTCCCTCGCCGCGCCATTGTTATGCCGACAATCGCCGTCACACCCCGCAGCCGCTGCTCCTACATTTGATTCCGGGATGATGGCCATTGAGCGAGGATTTCGTGTTATTGTTGTCTGACTTTTATTTTGATTTCGCGGTTGTTTGTTGAGGTGAGGTCAGATATTGGCTGCTAGATGATAACATTCCCTATATTGGAAACCCTTACGCCATCTCGCAATAAACTGCGTGTTTATATTTCTATGCTTTGAGTTCAGTATAGAGCGGGCCAAACTGTATACATAATTTTATCGTTATCCTTGCATGTTATACAAAGGAGACTTAAAATAATTAATACGATATGATTTTATGACACACACTCTTTGGTGCTCATTTATATATTGAAATACATGCAAAATCCTTATAGGTCCTTCTGTACGTTCGTAGTGGATTCATAAACCATTTTGTAGATTTTCATAGACTTAACACGAATAAATAACGAGGTTAATGAACGAGGTTTAGGTATATAATTTATCATTTTTTTAATTATTTAAAGTATAACAGCATTCGACGGAAGCAAAGAAAAAGGCATGGAAGCAAAGAAAATAGATCGGGAACAAGTGGAAGACGTGAAAAAATTTGAATACTTGGGATCTAAATTTACAAAAGATGAAACATGTGAAAGTGATACTGAAAGGAGAGTAAATGCAGGGAATATGATAAATGGTGCTCTGTACACCTTTATGAATAGCCAGATGGTGTCTCAAAGGGCTAGACTGGCTGTGCATGGAGGAGTGTTGGTGTTAATTATGTATGGTAGTAAAAATTGTGTAAAAATGAAGTAGAGATGAAAGTGTTGAGAAGTACGAGTGGATTGAAACTGAGTGGCAATAAAAGAAAATGTAGTGACTAAAACTGAGAAAGGTATGCTTAGATGGTTTGGGCATGTAGAGAGAATGAATAAAAAGAGACCGACAAAAAGGATTTATGAGTCAATAGTGAATGGGGAAGTTGGAAGGGAAAGACCAAGGCGAACGTTCCAGGACCAAATTCAGAGCATTTTAAATAAGAGCCAGTTCAAGAGTACTCTAAACCGACGAACTTGTAAGAAAGGTTTAATGAGAATGGATGAAGCGAAGGAGATATGCAAGGATCGTGGCAAGTGGAAGGACATGGTTTCTGCCTACCTCTATGGGAATGAGGCGTGATGCTATGTAAAGAAAAAAGTACTGGATATATACATTAAAATACTTCAATTAATGTAGACATTGCACTAAATTTAAATCTAATATACATATTTATTCGTGCGGTCCTACGGCAAACAATACACGCAGTATGCTCTGTTATTCGTACGAAGCCGGGCCGAGTCGCTAGTTGTAATATAAAGTACGGTGACGGTTGTCACATCAGAGAGATGCAACTAAAAGACAGAAATTGTATCTAAATTTAGTAGTACTAATAGTACAAATGAAGCGAGACCGTATGCAGAGCAATCTTCCTGCATTACTTTCATTAATATATTGTAGTATAAAGTCACCTGTCGCTCTAAACAAGGCTTAACATGACACGTCGCGGTTTCGGTTAGCTTTTATAGAGCAATACAGACATGCGATTTCTGTGGTGCGAGCCCTGCGACAGAACTTTCAAAACAAAATCTGGATCTTCAGGCCTTTTTAAGTCACACAATGAACATAAACGTTAGCTAGATTCGCCGTTGACAGAACCATCAGGAGGTCATCATCATCATCATGTATTGGATTTAGGTTTACAGATCTTTGTACTCAAAAGAAAAATTTATCAATTTATGAGGAATGCCAAGCATAGATTCATCGAGCATGTCACATTTACAATGAAAATTGTATTTGCATATATCAATAATAATAATCTTTATTAAAGACATCAAGGTCCAGTTGTTAGTTCTTAAATCTAAAATGTTATAAACTAGTGTTAGTATTATATAAATTAACATAAACTTAACATCTAAATATAATTCGGACACAATGTTTATACAATTGTGTGTTCATTTTTTCCGATAATGTTTTCAGAATGCTGTTGTGACTAGAACATATTCTGTCTAGCAGTGCCGTTACCCTTTTTCTTCTTAGACAATGAAAATCATTTGTATGGAGGACGGCAAACATGCCAGACGCACTGCAAAACCGCGGTAGTCCCAACAGCATTCTGAAACCATTATTATATTGCACACGAAGAGCATCCATCGATGCTCGCGTATAGCTAGCCCACAGACCGCCCGAGTAAAGGGACTGGCAGTAAGCCTTAAATAGTATAATTTTAACTTCCTTACTGCATCGGGCAAATCTGTGCACCAGCATATTGCATCGCACCGCCAGAGCTCTACGCTCTCGTTCAATGTCTCTATTATCTTTAAGGTCCTCGGTAAGAACATGACCTAGGTATTTAAATTCGTCAACTTTTTTCAGCTTTTCGCCATTCAGTTTAATTGTCGAGGTAAGGTCACATTTCTTCCCAGGGGCCTTAAAGATCATGTACACACTTTTTTTGACATTATACACAAGACCGTGAGTGGTTGCATAATCTTCACTGTATTTGAGTAGCTCTCTAACCGATCCTGCCGAGGGACCCAATAACACCATATCATCGGCGTAGCTAACACTGTTCACACTGACATTATCCACCCAACAGCCCGTACGCATTTTACTTAACCCAACAATTAAGTTATTAATGTAGAGGTTAAATAGTTTAGGTGATGTCAGTCCACCCTGCCTTACCCCACACTCCAATTTGAACGGCAAAGACTGCGTGTTTCCCCAGCGGATGGTATTAATCTGATTGGCATACCAGTACCGCATTATGGAGATTATTTCCAGTGGTATGTTTGCCTCCTTCATCTTTTGCCACAATAAATCATAATTTACACGGTCGAAGGCTTTAGCAATGTTTAGTATAAAACAACTTTGTTCTTTTTTTGCTTACCCTTTTTTTAAATTGTCTTTCATAGATTGCATTTTACATAAAAATAACTAATTTATGGAAACTTGACTGACTTTTGTGTATTTAGTTGTAATGTAGTTTTTAAAGTATATAATAGTTGTTTCTCTTTCAAATAGATAAATAAAGAAATAAAAATACTGTACACAGTTAAGAGGTAACCAAAAATATCCACACTATATGAAAAAAAAAAACAGTGAAAGCTTAATTAAGCAAATTTAGAAGCTTTAAAGTGCTTAGTAGTGTATTTTTAAAGTTACAAAAGATTTTTCGCAAATTATATTATCCTAAATTATTAACACATAATTTATATTACTGGTTGCGGAATAGCATATAAATTTCTTTACAAATGTAGGTTTAAAGAATATATTTCTCAAATATGAGAAAATAGACAAACGAAATATAAAATGTAAAGTAAAGATGGCTATATAATAATTCGTTAAATTTCAAAACAGTTGTATAAACATATTCACGGATGTAAAGATGCAAATGCTAATAATTTGAAATGAAATCAAACCTTAAATAATTGATTTAAAGTACATTTTAAAGTAATATAAATATTAAATTAGCAATAACATTAACAAATATTTTATAACAGAACGAATTATCTAAGTTATTTTAATATCCAATTTAGGTGACTGAGTAAAGGTTCCATTTAATTAACAATAACTTGTATCAAGAGATATAATAAGTATCATTAAAAGATACATTTTTTATAGATATACGTTTTATTCGAATTTTATGTTATATCTCTAAGGTAATACAAAGTTTCTGATAAAACCTCCCAGGCCGCTTGACTGTTTCCGACAACTATCGTTGTATTTAAAACAACTTATAAAAAAAACCCTTGTAAAATTATATACATAAACCTTCTTCAAGAAACACTTTCATATATTTTTCTTTACTTTATAGTGTATATTATGTGTCTCTTGTGTGAATATATATTCAACATGTATTTATAGATTCTATTCACTTACACGCAGAGATTAAATTATATATTGATAAACAAATATCTTATATACCTCTGGCACTGTTCTGCCCTATTATTTATTTTAGTCAATTTCACAACATTTAAAGGGTTGTCTGGAAGAGATTGCTTGTAGCAATAAGACGCCTTAATCATAGCCTTTGCACGCTATGATTATAGTAATAAATATCTTAGTTTATATGTCCTTTTATTTTTATCTTGTAATCAATAAAGTGTTCTGTCTCTCTCTCTCTCTTTGCTTTATAATAGCTAAGGATATAAGACGCAAAAGTCGCATGTGTGCGTACAACGCGCGCGCGTTCCACCTGGCAAGACGTGTTCTTCACAAACAAATTTATGGCATATAATAAAGTAGAATCGTAATAAAATCTTCATACAAAGTATCATCTAGAATTAAGTCTACGATCCTCACATCCGTCATGCTCTTGATGATGAAAGCGGACGGTTTTAGGGACAAAAATTATGAGCGTCATACGTTGTTTTAATGCTCGTACAGTTTGGTATCAAAGAGGATGCGAGATGGATGGATGTATCGTGTGAGGTTACACTTAAATTCCGTTCAATATTCCATAATATCGCAATTACTGTTAAACATATATATGTATAAATTATTATACATATAAACATATTTGAAATAGTAATAATTTCAAATTGTTGAATTGATTTACGTACAGCATCGTATTCACTTAGCGTCACATCTTTATTGGTAGAATTGGAACCACGGCCAAACCATTCCGACGACAATGTTGTTTACTGAATTTTTCCAAAAGAATATCGAACCCAGGACTTATGTCAGCGAAGACCAGCATATAAGGGATAGGAGCCTGGAAATGTAGCCAAATCTTAAACGGCGTTAGTCAAATATACATAAACCTTCGTCATGAACTACTCTATGGAGAAAACTGCATGAAAATCCATCTAATACTTTTTGAGCTTAACGCAAATAAACAGATACGTGGACAACATTGTTTTACTGGCACTGCAAAGCATGAAAAAAAGAAAGAAGGAAAGATTGAAATAGAACTTGTATGGGATTGATATAATAATGCAAATACATGATTCATTATCACGTTCCGGCTGAGCGGAGTTTGCGAGCGAGAGGCACGATTGGCCTTAGCGTTGTCACGTTCATATCTCTCTTCCACTCCATCAAAGTCAAAGTCAAAATATCTTTATTCAAGTAAGCCTGTTACAGCACTTTTGAAACGTCAAATATTGTTTTTTCTGTATATTATTTAAATGACTGATGATAACACTAAAGAACGACTTACAATCTAAAGTTACGAGGGTTCCTTCGCGCCCTGATCTGAGAAGAGCCCACAACAAACTCAGTCGGGTGTACGGTTTTTTTTTGTTATCATCATTACAATATATATTTTAAATTTATTCTATATCTATATAGAATGATTACTCAATTAGTTTTTTTAATAAAAGATTAATTAATGCTGAGAAAATAACTGAAATAGACCAGCCTGGCATCGGCCGATAAATCCGGATAGAAGAGGCACAATCTACGCGTCAACTGTTTTTTCAACTGTTTGTTAATTGCAGTAAATAGTTAGTTTTCTTATGACGTCATCACATATAATTATCGTCCGTAAGCCAAATTTTTAAATATCTATTTTTATATTAATAGTTACGTCGGTTACGTTTGCATTGTAGTGTAGTAATCGTCACTCAGCTCGGAGATCAAAGGGCCGTCGCCGAGCTGTTCTCGGCCGATTGTTTATATAAATGGCTTTGTAGCAATGGACTAGATGGACTGTAATTGAGTCGTAGCCATCTTCCACAGCGATAGATTACAACTACACGTCCAAGAGTGTCACTAAAAGAAACATTTAGAGCAGTGGAATTAATAAAGATTCACTGTGTATAAATCCGAATACTTGATACCTACATGGTTAAAATATAATAGCCATATATAACCATACG
This sequence comes from Elymnias hypermnestra, assembly GCA_015832385.1. Taxonomy (NCBI): domain Eukaryota; kingdom Metazoa; phylum Arthropoda; class Insecta; order Lepidoptera; family Nymphalidae; genus Elymnias; species Elymnias hypermnestra. Next base: position 556,374 of record JACTOM010000160.1, on the reverse strand, counting down.
ACAATTAACTTCTGAGGAATTCCAGGAGATTTAACAGCGTTAACAATTTACACATTACAGAACTCTCTGAAGACGATCTAGAGACGACGCTCAATAAATATAACACCTGTGTTAAGCGAAATTAATTATAAAACCATATTATAATTGAAAGGTTTACTGACAGTTAAGTAAACATAAATAGATTGTCTGTAATGTCAGTTTATGGATGAATTGAATTGGAAAGGCGTGTGCTGCCTCTGACTCTCTTCTACTTGGACGCTTCGACCGATGGAGTAGAAGATTAAGCCGATCGCGCCTCTCTATTGCTTGTACCGTGCTCTCGCTCGCACCTTCGGTTCAGACGAAGCGTAATATTTCTTCGTGCATGCAGCCGGCGTCCATCGACTCATAAGAAGTTACCACGTCAGAAAAATTTATAATACTGTAAGGATTTAATTTAAAAAAGTTCCCTAAAAACGTTCCTGTTTTGAAAAAGGCGCGAAGTTACTCTGTGTGGTTTTTAACTTGTTGACTAACAAGACGTGTTATAGAAGCTATGAGGTAAATTACCTTTCACCAAGAGTTCAACTACTCAAGTCCACAGTTAGCTTTTCAGCGATTAAAAAACCCCAGGTATATGAACGAAAAAAATTGAGGTCAACAAAAATATATAAAAACTTTTTTAATTTTAAATACTTTATAAGATATTTCGTTTGGTGTAAGTGCCTAGTGTTGCTCCACGAGACGGAGTCAAGGCGGCATTCATCACTCTCTTGATGAATAACGCCATTTGTTACACCGCAGTAGTTAAATACATTCCTATATATTTTCTCATTTAAAAATTAGTTTTTCACGTCTTAATAGCCAATTTGTGAGACGGTGGCAGGTGTATGTTGACAAAATAAAGCGCTGGTGGATTGCTATCATAACAAAATTTGTGAAAAGTTGGAAATAAAACGTTTTACTACAAAATTGCATTCGGCGCCAAAATTTCTCTTGGAGATGTGAAACACTTCTTTTATTTGCTGAGATGTGAGTAATCCCAAATACAGATTAAGATGGTACGCAACTCAGTATCATAAATAATGGCAAGTTTTGCCAAATAGAACTTTTGTTTAAAGAATTTTATATAGTTTTACTCCTATTCGAATCATATTAGATTTATATAGTAATTGAATACGATTTTCTGTGTATAAATGAGAGAGAGAATAGTTAAATAGATAAGACCAAAACACTGTAAGAATAATAGTATGTTTAAAATAAAAGAGACGCCTTCTACGCGCTTACTTGCTAAAGCACTAACGTTTGTCAAGCGCATTTGTTGAATAAAGTAAATCCATTTTTGCTGTCAATTTATACCGCGTTATGAAGCCTAAAGATTAGCCACGACCCTAGCCTCCCAATAGTCAAGACCTCGATGAATTGGAGGATAAAATTTACTTAATTAAGTAATCAATATACTTTAAAAAAAATTTCTTAGGTGTTCAAAATTTAAACCCGAACGAAGCCCGAGTGGGTTATAACTAAATATTGCAGGGTTTCATGAAACCACGTTGCAAATGAAACAGCTGATGCTAGCCATTGGTGCCAACATATTGACCTTACTGCTCTGCCGAGAGCTCTTGAATTTCGCGATACATGGATGGAAAAAGTTACACAAAGTCATTTTCAATTACTAATAAAATAGAAAAAGGGTATTACGTATAAAGTGTCAACTGCAATGTATGACAAACTGATGATATAGCTATTAAAACAGGTGTAACAGGTATTACAGTAAAAATAATCTTTGAAACACCATCTCACAAAGATAAGATTATATATATATTTGATATATTTGACTCTTTATACGTACGCTGTCGTGTTAACCTACGATAACTGCCGGTGCAGTGGTCGCAGTACTCTTTGTGTACCAATTAGGAGGGGCAAGTGACATATCACCTGCTAATGAATCATGTCAGTGGAATCGTTACGCTACATCGGAGTTCGCAGTTGAGCATAAATCACCTGATGGCTGTGAACAATCGAGTACAGCGGGAATTATTAATAGAGAATTACTTTTTATACTCTTTTTGCTATCATTTATATAGCAGAAAAGTGCTTTCTGCTATATAAATGACCTTTTATTAGGCATCAAATTGATTGTATTTCATTTGATAATATATTTTATCGAATGCCATATAATATATATTTAAAAGAACCGCCTCTATTGGCCTAGTGGTTAGCATGTTCGACTACAGGCATGAGGCCCTGGATTTTATCAATATTTGCCCGAAGTTGGGAGGTTAGCGGTGTGATCGACCCCAGGGCCTTGGAGAGCACGTTAAGTCATCGGTCCTGCGCTTTATCTCTCTGCGGTCGTGTCGTATACCCATCACATCGGGCTATGAGAGTGAAGAAATAGAGGGTACACTTGTGTACTATGCCTGCCAAACTCTAAAATCTCTCGCTCCTATGAGTGAGGAGGCCTGTGCCCAGCAGTGGGATGTTAATGGGCTGCTATTTACCATACCATCATGAAGATGATCTCGTTGACTTAATATTTACATTTTTGACTTATCTAAATGTGAACTGTCTGAACGGGAGGCTTTGAGTATAATGTTGTGTAGAAACCATAAGAGGTAAACTTTGTATTACTAACCTGGTTAGTCAACTTACCATCAGGCGTTTAAACAATAACCTTATTATCAGTAATAAAAAATACATACTCTTTATTAGCTGACCTGCACAACTTCTGTGTCACGTAACAGAGCGAGAGACCATATTTGATTTAAGAAAAAGTTATAACGAGTCTACCTTAGACGATAGACATATACCATCCAAATTTTTTACGTAGCGAATGCAATGCATGCTTATATAAAAATTTTAACAAAAAAGAACCGCCTTCAAAACAGACTTGCAAATACGAGTATATTAATATGCTCTAAAAAGTAGGTGTTCCCGCGTGACCATTTGGCAGCTCCCGCCTATAGGTAGGTACACCGACTCCAAATATAAGAATACGAAGAACATTATAAAAGAATACGCAATTATTTCTTACTTTTTAGAGCATATTGATATAATTGTAAGTCTGTTTTGAAGGAGGTTCTTTTTTTGTTAAAATTTTTATTTATTTTTAGTGAATCTGAAGTAAACGTGTTTCAAGACTTAAAACGTTTCCACCACGAAACAGCAAGGCCCTGCTACGGGCCCACCCGTCGGCGGAGCTTATGCGCTTGACAGGAATAACAAGATAAAGGGTACTAATAATTATTAATTTTAAATATTTTTTTGAAAATTATGAAAAAAGTAAATGAATAGGATTTTCATAATAAAAGGTCGATATCCAAACTAAAATATTCTTTACTTCCAGTAAACTCTTTTTGTCAATGACTCTACCACCGGATCACAACCTACAGACTAGATGGGGAAGAATTCGGCAAGAAACTCAAATCAAATCAAAATATCTTTACTCAAGTAGGCATATTGCAGCACCTTTGAATCGTCAAATATATTTTTTTCTTTTCTTTTCCACACTCTAATTCTAATGTACGTCTGATGATGATACTCCAGAACGACGTAAAATCTAAAGTTACGAGGGTTCCTCCACAGTCTTTTCCTCTTTTTTTTATCCATGTTATATTTAATATAAATTACAGTAAAATACATCATCAACATCCATTATCATTAAATATAAAAACAAATATCACACAATTATCATTATCACATATTAAAAAGACATCAGTTTTAATTTAAAGAAATACACTTGGCTTTGTATCGCAGAGCAGGCCTTTTTATGACACCACTAACTTAAAATACAATAATTCGTAGCTAACGTTGATTAAAAACTGCCGTCTCGACTAACTTTTAGGACTATTTATACATTTGTCGTTAATGAGGCCATTAGCATAAACCACGAATGGCAGCGTTTGGCGGCAAATATATTTCCTAATTATCTTAATTATTAGGAAACTACCATTCCCCGTTTATATTTAATAGTTACAATTAATATAATATAAGTAATTCTAATCGTTTATGAAATATTACAAATATGAAATCGTAAATTGGCATTATTTACAATGTTCACAAATTCACCAATCGGGATCAACATTTGTGATGTTTCAAGGTCATCGTTTTCTAAGAATACGATTTAGTCAAATGACGAACCGTACCCTTTATTTAAAATATTATTTTCATTAAATTATTTTATATATACTAACACGCTCTCCTTCTCGTTTACGCTGTAAAAGCCAGCAGGACTAACAGCAACTATACTCTTCGAAAAGGTTCGGGACGACCAGGACCAGGCCAGGCCTGGACCGTTGTCTTTGTGATAACCAATACTGCTTTAATAAATCGACCTTAGTTCTCCCTCTGTCATGTAGGCGACCACATCATTTATTAATTATATTGTGTAGATAATTATTGTCATATTCAAGCTTAATTAATATATTCTCTTTAATATCTAACACCCATAAATTACTTTAATTTATATATGTGCCTTCTAATATCTCAGTTTTATTTATTCATAATTTATTTAATAGTTGATTAATGTATTCATGTTATCTTATAATATTTCCTTCTGAGGTCCGGCCGCGGTCTACCCTCTTTTAAATCCGACAAGTGGAAACTGCATGAAAATCCGTTGAGTAGTTTTAGAGTTTATCGCGAATAGGCTGACTGAAATATAAATAAATATGGCCGCAGCTAGCCGTCGATTTGTCAGCTGTCAACCTGTTGTTTAATCACGCCTCCCCCCCCCCCCCCCCCCCCCCCCCCCCCCCCCCCCCCCCCCCCCCCCCCCCCCCCCCTCCCAGCCCAAGCACCTTGATTAAACGTCCGGGACTATATTTGTACCGGGACTAGTTTTGTTTGATTTGTGTTTTGCTTCTAAAATTATTTATTTCGTCGCTTCGTCTCTGTAATTTATTACTTTAACCGCTGATAGTAGTTTAAAGTTGAATATTTATTATAGATGCGATGGGTCGGTGATTAAAGTATTTATTTAAGAGAAAACGCGATGAAACAAAATAAATAAATAATTATCTTGTTATCCATATTGACGCTGGAAAATAGTATCTAAAAATTGTAAGTATCGGTCGATAAATTCAGAAGTTTTGCTGTTGTGACATTATTTTATTTATTTTCGACCCACAATAAAATACATTAGGAATAGTATTAATAGGGCAAATGTTATTTCGGTTAAAGATGGTAAGTAATACAAGTAAAAAAGTTTGTACAATATGATGATAACATAAAAAATCATTTTGGATTTGCGGGTTTCATATCTATTAGCTTTCCAGCGTCGATAATATCTGAGGTGTGATCACGTATTTGTGGAAGTAAAGACAAAGGAGAAACCTAAGGTAAGTAGCAGCCCATTAACGTCCCACTGCTGGGTACAGGCCTCCTCACTCATATGAGAGAGGGTTTAAAGAGCTGTTCCACTGCGGATTGGCAGGTATAGTACACAAGTGCACTCCCTATTCCTTCACTCTCATAGTCCGATGTGACGGGATTCCCACACGAGCGGAGAGATCAGGCGCAGGGCCGACGGCTTAACGTGCTCCCCGAGGCACGGAGGTGGATCACACCGCCAACTTCCCTACTTCGGGCAAATATTGAGAAAATCTTAATAGAAAACTCATTATCGATTTCGAATTGGCCCGACCCGGGACTCGAACCTAGGACCTCATGTCTGTAGTCGAACATGCTAACCACTAGACCAATGAGGCAGCGGCAGAGGCAGGAGAGCAGAAACCAAAGACATGCAAATCATCACAAAGGGATAACAATAAATAAATAATATCCTGCTTACTTTAGTTTTATACATAAAATTTTAAAACCAGATATAAAAACAAACTTGCAGTGCCATATTTTACAGTGAAGAAGGTTCAGAAGTCATTTGTCGGGTTAAGCAATAGCATTTAAATAAGTCCTCCAGATAGTTTTAAGAAATATACTAACAATGTCCTATTACAAAAGTTGATTTAAGCTAGAAAATTGCATGGATTTGATTTTAGTCGTACATGAAAGCTCAACGAAGTCAACTTTCCGAGTCGGTGGTAGATTTGTAACCAACGGGCTGCCTATCGACTATTCAAAAGTGTTGAAGTGACAAATGGCAAGACACATTCGAGGAACAATTGATCTTCAGAGTCTGAAGTTAGTGGAATGGCTTCGCACTGAAAAGCAGTATCTATGGAATACAAGGCACACAATTAAAACCTGTAAAAATCATTGGGAGAAATTCATATCCCGCATGAAGGTGGAATTACCTTTTAACTGGAAGACGTTATGTCGTTTGACGCTAGGAGGACAGGAGATATAAAACAGGTAAGCTTTGGATACGAATGCAACTGGCACAATGTGTGATCCTGTGGAAATCATTGGGAAAGACCTATATCCAGCAATGGATGTGCCTTGAAACGACGGTGTAGTATAGAGAGCAGTGTAGCTACATCGCTGTACTGCAACAAGGAAACAGTATGTCACAGTGACAAATCGACTCTATTCGGCTCATCGCGTTTTATATTTTTACAAATATTGTTTTCGGATTTCAACAATATTTTACGGTTATATTTTACAATGGATTCAAATACGTAAATTCTTTATCCAAGTAGGCATTTATAATGTCTTGTCATATTACGAGGGATCCGATTTTCCAAAGGTTATTAGCAACTCCCCGGATGTTACCAGCTGTTTCCTCTTAAGTGCCGCTTTAGCTCAGTCTCGTAAAAAGTCTACGGTGTCCATCCTTCCAGGGTTCTTCTCAACTTTGTTGAGGAGTACGGGCTTCGAGACTTAGCCTCATAGCCCGGGCAGTTCCTTAAGGCGTTAGTGATGCCCGGTAACTTTTTATGCCCGTACTAAAACGGACTGGGTCTAGTGTATGGGCCGTCTCCGGGATGTCGCCTTTGTCACCTGGTAGTCTTCGTTGTCATCGCCTTTGCCTTGGCTGGCGATCATAGAAGCTGCTAAGCTGGTCAACGAGAAGTTTCTTTCAATCAGCGAGACCAGTGGATGCCGCTAAGATCCCCACCTTGGACATATAGAAACTTCTTTAGTTTCCTAGGAGTCAACTGCAGGATAAACTGTCCCCGTTGATTTTCTGATGATCCACTGAAAGCTGGATAGGTATCGCTGGGTTGCAATGGGAATTTTGGCATGCCAGTGAGTTTCACACACCAGATTAGATTTTAGGTCGGTCTTTGATTTGAGAAAGAAAAAGCAAGCAGAAATAACTAACCTGCACTAAAATGTGCCATTTAAACGTTATACGATCGTCAATCTTAACAAACTACTATTGAATACGTGTTGAACATTGCGTGTTTACGCTGAACGCGTGCCTCCAGGTTCGATTTCCTGGTCATAACTTTTAGATAAAGAGGTGCTTGGTGTGGATTTGTGCTCTAAATTTTTTAACTATATACTCTAAAGTTATTTTAAAACCTTGTACTGTATAGTAAACTCTATTGAGTAGAGTACAGAGTCTTCAATTCAGTGAAGAAACATTACCCATGTTGTTTATTGGGCCTCGTGTTAAGTGATGAAATAGATGAATTTATGATAATGAGATATACTCAGAATATGGCTGATAATCCGTATCGGTGTAATTTATATGTAGTTGAATTGAACTGTTGGTTTACGTTACAAATTTTGATAGAAAAATATCTTGAAATCATTCCTTTTTACCGCCAACAACGTGTTTAATGCCGCTGACGCAATGCCTGATCTCATGGGAATATGGAGAAATCCGACAATCTTAGTTGTGGTCAACAAAACGAAAGGAAACATGTCGATAAATTTAAAGTCAATCGGGAATAGCTTTGAAGGTCGTGTGATCGGTGAGTGAGTGAGTTCGTGGGGGAATAGGTGAGACAGTGATTGTTTTAAGCGAGTGATTGAGTGGTTTTGAGCGAATGAGTGAATTAACGGACGATAGAAAATGTGAGTGGGTATGTGCGTCGGTAAGTTAGTGAGTGATTGCGTGGGAGAATGAGTGAGACAGTGGTTGTTTGAGTGAGTGAATGGATATTTGGGTGAATGAATGGCTGCTCGAATGAATGCATGATATAATGATCGCGTAATTCAATGAATCAATAATTGAATGAATGAGTAAAACTGGGTGAGTCACTCAGTGAGAAAATCTAGTGGTCTAAAACCACTGCCAAAATACTACCTTTCTCAAAGTGTTTTCAAAGACACTAACGTACATAGGTTTTTAGGAACACAATGTTAGTGTTTTATATCTATATATCAAGCTAATAATCCACATATGATTATCGTGTCAATAAAAAAAATGAATCCGCTAGAGTTTAAACATTCGTAAACATAATCGTTAATCACAATCATCACCATAAAGTGTTTTCCACGAAATGATTGCATCCCACGTGATTAATTTTTCACCGCCGCTGGCGTGTTCGCGGCCCACGAGCTTATTTATTTCCTGTACACTTAAATATTTTATAGATCTCACCGTTACAATTTGGCTACGTTTTATATTTTAATAGCTTCAACGGTGACTTTACTCGACTTTAGATGATAGGAACGTGATAGGAACCACCAAGACCTTATTAAGAAAAAAAGCGATAAAATACTTATATATGTTGGAGAATAAGAGAGAACGGAGAAGCATAAAGCAGAGGGGCGTAGGGTTCTCCGCCGACATCGTTATTAATTGGATCCATTATTTAATTTCTTATTCTGTGGGCGTTCGTGGGTAATGTTGGTGCAATCAAACACTTTATTAATTAACTCGGATTATAATGTTCAATCACTTAATGTTCCCGATATCAATTTACACAAACTCATTAACAATAATAGCTAGGAACGCGACAGTTTCAATAGTCGACCACTCCGGCCGACCGCCACTCGAGAACTCCCGAGAGATGGACCGGACTGCCACTTATTGACTCTGCCCCACGCCGATACAAAGACGGCGCCAGCGTTCCACAGACTATTATACACGGACCAGCGATCCACAGACTCTTGCACTCCGACATATAAAAGACTCGCGAAACTCGTTCTGCACCTCATAAGAAACAACTTTAGTTATCATAAGGAAGGTTATTGTGAGCCAACCTTAAAAGATAAACAATTTCTGTCTTAGACTTTTATTAGAACTTTTAAAGGGGAACGATTCTGTCATGCAAGATTTATGCGAAACTTTAACCTTTTACGCATTGCAAGCAGCGGAAGTTTTCAAAAGGAATAAAAACCCAACTCAACTGAAACATTCTTCATTGGTGTACCGCTTCTATTGGTCTTAGCATAGCCTATAGCCTTATTCGATAAATTGGCTATGTAACACTGAAATAACTTTTCAAATCGGACCAGTCGGTCCTGAGATTAGTGCTTTATAATATTATTCCAGATGAATACTATAATCATATCAATCTTTCTCATCAATTCAGCACGATATCTCGAAAACGGTTTATTAGATTGACTTGAAATACAGCTCGTATGTTCCTTTCACAACGTAGACGACTGGTAATAATGGATTTCCCTACTAAATCTAGAAATCTTTTTACCGGATGGACTTGAAATTCGTACATATTCCTTTCGTGATGTAGATTCACAAAAAGAACGGTGGAGAAAGCCCAGAGGAGTACGTAATTAGCTGTGCGAGAAATTACTAATCCTTACATATGATAAAAGAAAGACCTCCGCCACGTTTGACTGTATGTCCTAAATAACTCTAGAACTAAGCAACGGATTTTGATACAATTTTCACAATTAGTTATATATATTTTATATCAAGGTGGGAAGTGTCGGAAAAATAAAGCCTGGAAACTTTCGTACATAACACTGGCTAATAACTTAGAGATATAATCAAACAATGTATGGTAGGATAACTCATCCTTTAAAGATCCACAAAAAAGTCTAAGATGGCGTATATCTATCTTTTAAGGATAACTTAATATACTGACTCTGTCTACTAAAAGGTTACAATATTGTATGCAATAGCATTACATCTAATGCTTATTGTTGTTTTGTTCCAGTGTTAAATTGTGTCACTCAAACTCGATGTAATTAAATATTTAGGTGGTAAAGGAATAAAAAACCATGTGTACTGAATCCATTGGTAGCAATTAATTCGCGGCAGGAGGCGCTAAGTGCGCGCACGTCTTGAATAAATCATAATAAAAATAGCAAGTATTATAAACGTCCCGGAACATGTGCGATCTATAAATAATGGGAGACAATGACATTCCTGAGGGACACGGGGAGGCGCCGACGGGACGATTATAGATGTACAGGAGACAGCCCAAAAGAGTGTACGAGACCACCTCGTTCTTACCTGGTGATGTGAAATGCAACTGATTTGATACACAACAAATATTTATAATTAAGGCAAGTAAAAGTAAGTACATACATACATATCATCACGCTTCATTCCTTTCGAGGTAGGCAGAGACCACGTCCTTCCACTTGCCACGATCCTTGCATATCTTCTTCGCTTCTTTCATTCTCATTAAACGTTTCTTACAAGTTCGTCGGTTTATGGTACTCTTGACCTGGTCCTTTAATATCTTTTTGTCAGTCTCCTTTTATTTAGCATATCTTTCTCAATTTTAGTCACTACATCTTCTTTTATGCCACAACGTGCCCTTATCACACTATTTCTTACTTTGTCATTCTATTTGGCTATTCATAAAGACGTGCAGAGTACCAGTTCACTGCAGCATGATGCTGATACGGTAGACCTTGTATTATCACGAAATATAAATAAGTTAATTGTATAGTATATACTTATGTATGTGATCAAATAAAAACTTTCTTTGCACAGGCGTCCTTAATCATAAAGGAGAGGGTTATTAGAGCATAGACCTACCAAACTGCTCCATTGCAGGTTAGACCGACCAACCCAGACCGAACGTTATGCCGAACATAATGACCACTAGACCAACGAGGCAATCCAATCAGGACCATTTTTTAAATATCATCTGTCCAACACTGAAATTGGTTTAGCGGCCAGCTCGTTCGGCTACAGACATGAGGTCCTGGGCTCGATTCCCGGGTCGGGCGAATTCGTTGTTGAGTTGTTGTCGGTGTGCTCCACCACCGTATCACGAAGAACACGATATGCCATCGCTCCTGCGCCCGATCTCTCTCCCGGTCGTATAGGATTGTGTTCCCATCGAACTATGAGAATGTAATTGTGTGTTACACCTGTCAACCCGCAATGGAATGGAGCAGCGTGGTGGGTCTATGCTCTAAAAACCCTCTCTCCTACGACCGAGGAGGCTTTACGCTCCGCAGTAGGACATAAATGGGCTACTACTTACCTTTTACTATCTGTTACCCGAGCTCCCAGTTCCTAATTCCGTGGGATTATCGGTAAACCAGCGTTTACACAGAGCATACTAATTAGAGTCAATTAGGTGAATCGTTTAGGTTATCACACAGTTATACATACATGCAGTATTTCAAAATGGTACATATGCATCTCGAACAACTTTATTATAAAATTTTGTAGGTCTATTCAATAACTAGGTAAATTTTTTAGGCTGGACCCAATTTCTCCGAGATATAGCTGATGTTATAAATCGGCACTTTTGGAAATGAGACGGCCGACGATCTAGCCAAAGAAGCCTGTATCGATGGCGAGATTATGCTATTAGATCCAGTTTTTTCAGATAAATTTGTGCGAGTCAAAACCGATTGCTTTTCTCTTTGGGCGGAGTACTTTGATAAGCGGTCGAGAGAGAAAGGCATTTGGTAAAGGACTATGCAATCGCAGCCGCTGAAATTCTGTTGGTTTGAAAGGTGTAAAATTAATCGGATGGATTTAAGGATAGCGTTAAGGCTTCGTTCCGGTCACATTCCATCGAATAAATACGCATATTTAAAAAAAAAAATCGGAAACTCCTAATTGCTCCACTTGTGGGGTAATTGAGGATATTTACCACGTGTTGATGGAGTGTGTGCGGAACGAAGCATTAAGAATTGATTACTTTATTGGCATTTCCGTACAGTAATAAATCAAAGATTGTATATAGATTAGTTAAAAATTATTTTAAGCGTAGATAGAGAATGTTTTATGTGATTGTTTACCTTACGGAGCGACATAGTCGCATAGTGACTAAGCTCCTTAAATAAAGAGTAAAAAAAAGCGGCACTTAAGCTACTTTCATTTTATAGACAAGGGATCCAGAGTTTCGCAGGCACAGCTAATATAAAATCGTAAATAAGTAGCTGTATTCATTAGAATCTCGTCGCTATGAACACGTCCCCCGGCGCTGCGTGCTATTACCATACAAATGCGCGCCACTTGCGGTGGCCCCTTAATAAAAACTCAATCGGTACGCAGTTAAACGTACACTCGTTGCTCACCCTGCTGCACAGAGTAACCTCGTACAGAGGCGAAGAGTGTGTTTGAACGCTGTAGTATCACAATAGGAACGATGCACCAATTAAAAATATTTCAAAATCTTTTCTCTTTTATGTGACACAGACGAAGCTATGCGAGTGAGCTAGTTCTTAGATGTAATCTGTGTAAATAGAATTAAATATTTTGACTGTAGCTTTAAACTCACTTATATTTAAAAGAAACTAATATTAAAATGGATTTGTAATGGTGTTCGGTTACATTAGAAAAGTCGCTATGGTGTTTAAGTTTACTCAAAATTGCTGGTTTTCTACGTAATTTTGGTAATTTTTTCTCCCACACTAACCTTTGACACACGGAATATATATAAATAGATTATTACAACAAATCCATTAGATTATATTCTTTGATAATAGAATGTTAATAATAAACTTATGATTTAAATCAATTATGGTCCGTTTTCGACTACTGCACGACTGCTAGTTCAAAATTAATATGTATGTAGTTTATCTGTACTACACATAGCTCTGTATTGTATTTAGTCTGTGGCCTGTTAAGATAAGGGCTGATTTACCGCCCTTTTGGGAGCATCTTGATTGACACGTGTTTACCTTGTTGTACCGGTTTTGATTGGAAGACAATATTCTATCTAATAGGGTAAAAAATTGGAAAAATGATAAACGATTTACGGTACGCAACGCAATAAACCTTTAATTCCCATTAGATTTTAAATAAATTTTTTTTAGTTAACAAATTACTGACTTACACAACACATGTGACATCTATAGTTGATAAAAAAACCTTGATACCCCTGGTGGGACTCGAACCCACAATCCCCGGCTTAGGAGGCCGATGCCTTATCCATTAGGCCACAGGGGCACTGACTATGAGCTTGAATATCGTGTTTGCGATAAAAGTCGCGATATAGGTGCAAATAAGGAAATATGAAAAGCTTTGTTATAAAATTAGAAATTTTAACAAAAAAGAACCGCCTTCAAAAGAAACTTACAAATATATCAATATGCCCTAAAAAGTGAAAAATAATTGCGTATTCTTTTATAGTGTTCTTCATATTCTTATTCTCGGAGTCGGCGTCAGCCAAGGTGGATATTTGTGTAAGTTTGTTTTGAAGGCGGTTCTTTTTTTGTTAAAATTTCTATTTATTTTTAGATTTTTAATGAATCTGAAGTAAACTAACAAATGTCTCAATATGAGTACACCTAAAAACGTGTTGCTCATATGAGATAACACCGTTTAAATGAAACAACTTTACAAAGTTAAATTTACATTAATATCGCCACACCCGGGATCGAACCCGCAATCTTATACGTTACAGATCGGTTATTTTGCCACCCGGCTATCACCAGTCTTCTATATGGTGATCGAGCCCAACACTAACGTAAGATCATTGCCATTTGATTACCGACAGTTATATATTTTGCCATAAATCGCACCCTTACTGTAAGCCGTTGAGGAGTTCCATTGATCATTATATTTAACTACGACTAGCACTTGACCATACCGAAGTTACAGTGGGCAACTCAAATATCTGGATAGCTTATAGAAGATTCTGCTGAGTATCGTTAATTTGCTCCTAAGAATTGAAGAGTTCCGTCACTCTGTCATGGATTCCATCATCAGAACCTAGCCAAACGATTACAAAACAACCCTTTAAGTATATCCTTTTCAATAAAAAAAGAATCGTCGAAATTGGTTGGTATTGTTTTGAGTTATTTGTCCATTTGTCGCGCACATGCTTAATGAAAATTTAACACATCCGGTTTTCTCATGGATGCCATCATCAGAACTAGTAAAAAAAATGGGACACTATGACGAGCACCACCTTTCATATAAAAAAAATTATCAAGATCGGTCTACCCAGTCTGAAGATATGAGGTAACAAACATAAAAAACAACACACAAACAGACGAATTGATAACCTCGTCCTTTTTTTGAAGTCGGTTAAAAAAGCATTTAATGAACTTTTTTTATTGATTAGTTAGGAAATTGATACTAAAAATCAATTCAGAGGTTATGTGAAAGACAAATGAGATATAGTGCTATTTGCTGATGACACGTCCTTGATATTCAAGATTGATGGAAATAAGGAAAATTTCGACGATGTAAATAGTACCCTGTCACATGTCTCACATTGGTTTTCAGTAAATAATTTAATATTAAACTCGGCAAAGACTAAGTATGTTGAATTCACTTTGCCAAATGCAAAAGAAATGTGTACAAACATTCGAATTAATGATATTCCTGTAGAGAAAGTAAAATCTACAGTATTCCTAGGTATAACATTAGATTCTGGGCTTCAGTGGGGCGCCCATATCAAGACTCTGGCAAGTAAACTTAGTTCCGCTGCATTCGCTGTTAGAAAAGTTGGACAATACACTGATGTTGAAACTGCTAAAATGGTGTATTTCGCTTACTTTCATAGCATTATGTCTTACGGCATACTGTTATGGGGTAGGGCGGCGGACATTGAGACTATATTTATTTTACAAAAAAGAGCAATACGAGCCATATATCAATTAGGATCTCGTGTTTCTCTAAGAGATAAATTTAAAGAAACCTTAATTCTCACAGTACCGTCGCAATATATATTAAATAATATCTTATATATCCGTGATAATATACATTTATTCAGTGAGAAAAGTGAAATACACGATTTTAACACAAGAAATAAAAACAAACTTGTAATTCCATATATTAGAGTTAAGAAAGTTCAGAAATCATTTGTCGGGTTGAGCATACCATTTTTAATAAAATACCTCAATCAGTTTTGGATTTGCCTCCGCATAGTTTTAAGAAATATGTCAAAAACATCCTTTTACAAAAGGCATATTATAACGTTGAGGATTATTTAAGCGATAGAAATGTTTGGGTTTGATTCCAGTTGCTCACAGAAGCAATATATTACACATTGTAGCATACAACTATCTTTAAAAGAGTAACCGTTGAGTTTCTTGCCGGTTTCTTCTCAGCGGATTCAAATTTCCGAACCGGTGGTAGATTTGTTACCAACGGACAGACTACTGACGATTCAAAAGTGCTTTTTGAGCCTACTCGAATAAAGAATATTTTGATTTTGATTGAAACAAGCGACCCATAAGCAACTATGGTGCGCCCCGCACAAGTAGCAACCTTTCAAATGATGGTAATGATAAATATGGTTGCTAATGCAAAAAATAATAAAACATGGCCCGCGCCAATATACTCATAACATTTATAGTCCACACCATTATCTCCATAACATTTGTACTCCGCACCGTTAGCTTCGTAACATTTTTAGTCCGCACCATTATCTCCATAACATTTGTACTCCGCACCGTTAGCTTCGTAACATTTGTAGTCCGCACCATTATCTCCATAACATTTGTATTCCGCACCATTATCTCCATAATATTTGTAGTCCGCACCATTATCTCCATAACATTTGTAGCCCTGGTATAAGAAAATGTGGCTGATCCCTGGTTTACTTTGTCTGATTCTGGATTGATGGAAGGGTTCGGCCTAGGCTAGTTACCATCCTACCAGTAAACGCGTACCAATGAAAACAAATATAACACGTCCTATTCAAGTTACCATCAATCTATAATATTTTGTATATATTTGTAAATAGAAGTTTGAAATACAGTATAAGATTTAGTACACACGATATATCGGGCGCTATTTAATGATTCCGCGAAATGCACCGGATCTGAATATATTGAATTTACACTGTAAATGTTATAAAATAACTGGCTTAATTTATATATATTTATGATAAAATACATCTTAACACATGAGCAATAGAGTTTTAAATGGATAAACCGTCGTAAATATTAGTTCAACGTTTTAATAACCACGAACTGTAATACAATTTTGTTTCTACTCTACTAATATATTCATAAATAATTTATTGAAACAATAACTTTTGCCTACGACTTCTCAAGCGATTGAATCCTTAAATTGAATTCAAATTAAAAAAAAGACACTTTATTCAAGTAAGCTTTTAGGACTTTCGAGTCGTCAAATGTAGCTTTTTCTACACAATTTCAATTACTATGGGCGATATTGAAGAACGATTTAAAATCTGATGTTACAGCGGTTCTTTCGCGCAATTTTCTGAGAAGAATCCACAACCAAATGTCAGGATTTCATGCTTTAAGGTGTAAACTATATGTATATCTTTCAACTGCCTATTTGCTTCATCTTAGGTTTATTATCAATAATTTTGTTTTTGTAATAAAAAATATAAATATGTATAATGTCGTGACTAGTGATAAACAAACTTCACCTCTATTTATAAAAACAAACAATAGTACACTTATGGCTTCTATCAAATCATATACGTTAACTTTATTATAATAACACGCTCAAATATGCTTTGTTAACTATGTTTGTATGAAAAACATAATTAGCGGGGATTTGGGCTTGTGTTTTACTTAGTAATGAAATAATATATTTAACCTTTTCCAAGGTTCCATCTGTCTTGATACCATAATTCATCACAATGGACACATACGTTTAAAACGTAACAAACTTACCACCGCATTTGTATTATGAGTCAGGATTTACATAATCACGCGGTTATTACTGCCTAGTTTTTGTAACTAATGCTTATTTTCGATTTCATATTAAAAATAGAGAGAAAGAAACTAAAGCTGTGAGAGAATCACTGAAGTGAGTAGAGGAGAGTCGCGATGTGGCGACGCTTCGCCACGACATACATTAGTCTCAACCACTGCAATATTTTAATCAAAACAGCTATCATGTTCAAGTTACCTACTTTCGGCAGGGGGAGGTGATCTTGAAGGTAACAATGAAATAAGCACATTTTTTCACACTTCATTAATGCTTGACAAGTGTGGAAAATTTCAAACGAATCCCACTTTTCAAAGTAGTCAAAAATTGAGTTGAAAAACTTCAGTTATACTATTTTATTTATTACACATCGAGGCAAACCTAACACGACAGTGTTTAAAAAAGTGGATTTAAAATCCTCCTGCACCGAAATGAAATTAGAAATACCGCAGATATTTGCCTGTAGATTTATACTGTTGCATTTATATGTTGAATAAAATAAATATATTAGCGGTACGGGATAATCTAGAGCTCGGTACGGTTCACATAACTGTCACATTTGTCCGCTAAAAATATATCTCTCTAAATACAATAAACACAACACAATGGTGTTTAGATGTTGGCAGATGTGCGATAGTTGATAACATAAAACGGATGAATTATCTCGCACGTACTCAGGAGTTCCTGTGTCGAATTATATGTCACTAAGTGACAGATTTACAGTAGTGGGAATAGCGTTATAATCAAGAAATTGTGAGCATAAAATATTATGATATTAAGAACTTTATGCGTTGAAGAAAAAACGTGATTACAGCTCATCTTTATCTACAAAATCAATTGTTATTCGGTAGTCTCGCTAAAACTCAAAATTGTGGAAGTCCTGGGAAGGTTAATTAAGTGAGTAAATATGAAAAAAATGCTTGGAATATAGTAAAAACAACAATTTCTTGTTCCCTTAAAAACTGTTCCTGTCTAACGTTTGATGTTCGATCCGTCGTTTAGAAACAATTGAATATAAGAGCCGTTCAAAAATGAAATTAAATTTAACATACGAAAAAGGGTTTTAAGGGATGGAAGTATAGTCATTTTTAGAGCCAGAAAATTAAAACTTCTCTTTTTGGCTGCTGATTCGCTATAACAAGTTTTACCCTCCAGGGTGTAAAATATTAATCCTTACTTATATTATAAATGCGAAAGTAACTGTCTGTCTGTTGCTCTTTCATGATGCAAACCACTGTACTGATTGAAATGAAATTTGGTACACAAAAATTAACTCTCATCATATTTCCCTATCGCGCCAAAAGAAGTATAACTTCAATAAATGCGAAAGCAACTCTGTCTGCCTGTCGCAATTTTCCGCGAAAAGTACTAAGTAAAAAAAGTAAGTAGCAGCCCTTTAACGTCCCACTGCTGGGCACAGGCCTCCTCACTCCGAGGAGCGAGGGTTTTTAGAGCATAGACCCACCACGCTGCTCCACTGCGGATTGGCAGGCATAGTACACAAGTGCACTCTCTATTCCTTCACTCTCATAGTCCGATGTGACGGGAATCCGACACGACCGGAGAGAGATCAGGCGCAGGGCCGACGGCTTAACGTGCTCTCCGAGGCACGGGGGTGGATCACACCGCCATTCTCCCAACTTCGGGCAAATATTGAGAAAATCTTAATAGAAAAGTCAATATCCATTTTTGGATTGGCCCGACCCGGGACTCGAACCCAGAACCTCATGTCTGTAGTCGAACATGCTAACCACTAGACCAATGAGGCAGGCAGGCAGGCGAAAAGTACTAAACCGATTTAAATAAAATTTGGTACGCAGACAGTCTAGAGTCTAAGAAAGGCTGTATATACTTGTATGTGTCTTATTCGTAAAGTAATTGGCTTAAATTATTAAAATGCTACCCAAAACATGTGGACGAAGTCGTGGCATAAAAATAAAGACCTAATGGGACGAATGCAGTATTTGAAATGCATCTTACGTAACGCGCTTTCATAGTGACGCCTCTCAGGTGCGCCCCGCCTCGTTACCGACGCGCCAGGTGTGCGCTCCACAGGAAGCGCTCCGATTGGTCGAACGGCCAGGTAATATAGGTGAGAACGACACCAACCTATCAAAGCCTCCAAAGAGTTATGCGAGACGTTATATAATATCTATAGCTCAAAACAGAGCGGCTTGACCACCTCATTATCAACCTATATGTACTCGTATATAGAAATAAAGGCGTCTTTGTTAAACCATTTACAACTGAAGAACGTCTGTATCGATTATTTAGTAAAATATTGAGAGTCATAATAAAAACGTAAATCTTGATAGACTTGAACATATTCTTCTTGCAACTTAGACTCTCACTATCAACGGTTTTCTCCATATTCCCACGGAATAGATCGATATAAGCGGAGAAATATCACTTACTGCTTAAAGAGAAGGGAATTTTTAATTCACTTTGTCGTGTACGTTCTGTATTTTATTTTAAAATGAAACTTCTTATTCATTATCTCTTATTTTTCCACCTTTCTACGGCATGTTGCATTAAAGTGAAGTGCTGCGAGGTGAAGTTAAAAAGCAAGACGATCGGCAGAGCAGCCAAGGACAACATAGTGGCAAAAAGGCACGCATCGGCTGTTTCACTTGGTTCGGGATTTCATAAAACCAAACAATGTTTTTAAATCGAATCTACATTCCATCGCCTGTTTATTTTTTTCTTCTTTAATGCATGTTCCATTACTCTCGATCGCGGAATGGGGGAAGGCATTCAAAGACAATTGCATTAGCTATTTTACTATATTAGAAGAACACCAACTCACATTAACTAACAAATTTTATTCTCTCCGCTATTTAAATATATACTTGCACTACACTAATAATTACTTCACCATTTGAATTTATACAATTTGGCACAACTTCTCTTAAAACAACTACTTCAAGAGCCTTTGCTCGAAAGACTATCTTAACAAAATTGTCTGTTCGTTAATGTTACCTCGCATTGCATAACATTTCGTAATATTGCACAATGTCCCTGGGGTTTTTAATTTTTGCCACTTTACCACTCAATAACTCCCAACGTTTTACTGCTATCAGTGTTTTCACCCAACTATCTACAGTCTAACAACTAGTTTCTTTAATAAAACCGAACTATGTGTTTAAAGTGAAACTTTTTTAATTCTTTTCTCATTCTTTCGTCTACGTATCCCATGTCCCAAGACAGCGACGAAGCCAAGGCCAGCGTAAATGACTCGCATCAGCTATTTCCTTATATCGCGGTTTCATATAATCACAGGTTTTTTGGGGTGAATCCTTATTTTGCAACGTTTAAATAGGAAACATTGTTTCTTATTTTTTATTGTATAGGCTAGCTTCTTTTTAACCGACTTCAAAAAATGGAGGAGGTTATCGATTCGTCTGTATTTTTTATTATGTTAGTTACCTCATATCTTGCGACTGGGTGGACCGATCTTGATGATTTTTAAATGAAAGGTGGTGCTCGTCATAGGGTCCAATTTTTTAAATCTAGTTTTGATGATGGCATTCTTGAGAAAACCGGATAAGTGATAAACTTGCATTAAGCATGTGCGCGACAAACGACAAATGGACGAATAACTCAAGATCACGGCAACCAATTTCAATGATTCTTTTTTTATTGGTAAGTATATACTTCAAGGGTTGTTTTATGACAGTTTGGTTAGGTTCTGAAGATGGATTCCATGACAAAGTGACGGAACTCTTCAACTCTTAGGAACAAATTAACGATACTCGGCAGAATCAATTACCATATAAAAGACTGGTGATAGCGTGGTGGCAAAATAACTGACCTGTAACGTATAAGGTTGCAGGTTCGACCCCGGGTGTGACGATATCAATGTAAATTTCACTTTACAAAGTTGTTTTATTTAAACGGTGCGGTCGCATTTTATTAACACGTTGTACCCATATTCAGATAAATTTGTTAGTGTACTTCAGATTCACTGAAAATCATAAAATAAATATCAGCCAAGGTACCTACACATATAGGTATTGGTTGTACCTACATATAGCTAGGTGTGAGCTGCGCCGGAACTGCCAAGTGAAGGGAAACACCTACCTTATATAAAAATACGAACAACTCTAAAAAAGAATCAGCTATTTTTTTTTTGCTTTTTAGAGCATATTAATATTTGTTACAATTTCATTTGAAGATGGTCCTTTTTTGTTAATTTTTTTATGTATTATAGTCATACAATGTCCGGCAGTGCCGCAATTGATACATTAAAAAAATTTAAAGGTCGCTTTTAAGCCACTATAATTCTAAAGGTGTGTGTAATCTTTACAAGACTGACTCTCTGTATGTAGGAGGCCTTAAATGTAATGATCATGTGACACGATACCTCCTTAATGCCTATACCAAAAGCCTCAGGCAGACGATATTAAGCATTAAGGAGAGGCTTTTTATTCTTACACATTATACACCAATTCTTTCTTTAATTCGCTTGCGTCTTGCTTCTGTTAGACTATAGAGAGTTGGGTGACAATACTGACAGGTCTCAAATGTTGCTAGTTATTAATTCAGTGGCAACATTTAAAAATACCAAAACATGTGCAATATTGCGAAATGTTATGCAATACGAGGTAACTTTAACAAGCGGAACAATTGTATGAGTAGGGTCTTTCCAGCTGCTTCGTGGTGTAATTGTTTTGAAGAGAAATAGTGGTTAATTGTTTAAATTCACACAGTGAAGTAATTATTAGTATAGTGCAAGGTGTGTATATTAAAATGGTGGAGTGAATAGAAGTTGTTTAGCTATTTGCTTTCAAAGCAAAAGTCCTGGTTTCTATTTCCAGTAGGGTAAATTTAGGAAATTGCAATTTCTAATTTGTCTGTGTTTGGTCCAATGGAAGGCTTCGTTCTTGACTAGCCTTTACGCTTTAGCAAAGACGTACCAACGAGAAAAATTCTAACGCTATATTGTACGCTGAAAAAGTTTCAATTTTGTTTTTATTCCTGATACAAAAACTGTATATTTTGCTTTTTACTATATGTATTGTTATTTTTAAGCCATGATGACGTAGTGGTGAATAGCGGGGATGCTGGTCCAGAGAAGGCACCTGTTCCAATCCTGAGCTGACTGATAAGTTTATCTTTATACCTTCGACACTTATATATACTGTATAACTTGCCCGCCCGCTGTGATGTAGGGCGGTGGATGTGTTTTAAAGCCATCTCATTCTGAGAAGTCGCAGGTTTGAATCCTCGGCCCGTCAATAAATTTATCTTTACAAAATGGCAGTGAGTGCTAGATTGTTTTTTCCAATCCATCATTGTGCTTTTTATTGTAGGATTTCATCGTGAGGAAACATTCAAACCCTGTCTGTAATTTTGGGATATGTAGACCTCTGCCCAGTAGCGGGGTGTTAATATTCTCTCCAGTGATCTGTCTATTATTGTGAGGAAACCTTCGAAACTTGGGAATAATTTTGGGGTGAATACCTTACCAACCCGTAGTGATTATCCATTCCAGTCTACCATTGCACTTTTTAATGAAGGAAAACATTGCGAGGAAACTTCCAAAACCTGGAAGTAATTTTGGAATGTGTATCCTGTCAATCAAGCTTTACAAAAACCTCTCTCCTAAGAGTAAGCAGAACGCTGCCCAGTAGTGAGATGTTAAAGGGCTTCTACTAAGTTTTTACCTTTACTGTATTATTTAATATAACATGTTTTTAATCAGCTATCTTGTGTTATCTTCGCCTTAACGTATCAAACTACCTCCGCCCCAAGGGCGTTATATTTTTTCCCCCCATTCCTGCCGGTAAATTGCTATCCGATAGCGAACAGGTCGGTAAGGGCAATTAGTACTGCTGCTACATAAATCCCACAGTTTTTTTATTTCTCAGAAAGATATGAACATTTTCCAAGGTACACTTTTATAACCAATACAGGAATTGCTTTACCTTAATTTTGGATTCATTTAGAACAGGTATTTACATATAAATGAACATATTTAAACAATATAAGATACAATTATTTAATTAGCGTTTTCAAAGAAAACTCTCAAGAGGTTTGTCTATTTTTTCAGCTCTTATCATTGTATTTCTATTTATTTGCACAAATCCTTGACAATGAATATAATATACATAAACCTTCCTCATAAATTACTTTATCTATTGATGAAAACCGCATGAAAATCTGTCAAGTAATTTTCGAGTTAATCGCCAACAAACAAAGAAATGGACGCTATGACGTCTTTACAACAAACAATTACTTAAATGTAGGTTCTAAAGTACGACGACATCTATTTATATAAAGAACTTTGTCACAACCCGCGTCCGCCAACTACTTTTAATTCACTGATATCTTCCAAGATATCCATTTTAATGAAATACTGTAATGGACAGTTTTGATCTACATGAAGTTAACAACGCATCTATTGTATTTAATAGGATATTAAATAATACTGAGTTCTATAAAATAGCTTGGTAAATAACCTTTTTTTTGTAATGTGTTAAAGACAGAAATGGTTATATTGTGGGATATATTTTAGACATATAATACAACATATATCATCCTTGATGTTTTTATTGGTATTTTTATATAATACAATTTCTTAGCATATTGATTTGATATATCTCGTAAGGTTTATCCAGCGTTTTCGATTTAAGCGTTCAAAAATATGTTTGTTACATCACGTTGCAATTTATAGTGTTTTTCTGGTTTTCCTGTATTATAATATGTATGTATACATGTAAATTTTCATCTTAAATCACTCTATTGACTGCTGAATTGAAATATGTAGAATACTTAATATATAAGTGAAAAGGCAACGGAAACGACTTCATTTTATACTGTGTAATGATGACTGTTCATTGATTATAGATGGTGATGTTTAGATCGCTGTTTAATTATTTCATATTCCCAATATTAAAGTAAAGCCATCCACGTGCCAAGTCTAAAAACAAACAGAGATGCAGTTAGTAAACGTCAAGGTGTTCGGAGATGTCACGCGTTTCAGATGTCGTCCGTTTGTTTTGGCAGTCGTGGCGCCTTTAGGTACCGAGTAGTGCTGGGGGTATTGTCACGATACTATTTAAATACTACGTTTTATCGACCATCAACCTCGACGAATGCTCGCCATATGCACTTTTATAAATGCTACCTATGCATCGTTCACGAAACATCGTCAAACAAAACTTACAAAAACCCCATGTATTTTGAAGAGCCAGACTGGCTGTGCATGAAGGAGTGTTGGTGCAAGCACTTATGAATGGTATGGTATGGCAGAAGAAGCACAAAAGTAAAATAGAAGCAGTAGAGATGAGAGCGTTGAGAAGCATGAGTGGATTGATACTGAGTGACAAAGTAAGAAATAGTGTGATAAGAGAACGTTGTGGTATAAAAGAAGATGTAGTGACTAAAATTGAGAAAGGTATGCTTAGATGATTTGGCCACGTAGAGAGATTGAATGAAAGGAGAATGACACAAAGGAATTATGAGTCAAGAATGAATGGGAAAGTGGGTAGGGGAAGACCAAGGCGAACGTCCCTCGACCAAATACAGGACATTTTAAGTAAAGGCCAGATCAAGAGTACTCTAAACCGACGAACTTGTATGAAAAGTTTAATGAGAATGAAAGAAGCGAAGGTGATATGCAAGGATCGTGGCAAGTGATAGGACGTAGTCTCTGCCTACCCTTACATTTTCTGATTTGTCTGATGCTGGACAGGCTTTGGCTTTGGCTATTTAGCACCCAACCTGCAAAGACGTAAACCCAAGCAAAGAGAGTTGTGTTCCAGTACGATTCTGTGTAGAAACCATAAAAGGTAGATTGCTTTCTGACAGATTAGCGCGCTTACATCTTAGACTGTATCATTACTTACCATCAGATGTGATTGCAGGCAAGCTCTAACCTGTCAGCATTTAAAAAAAGGTTATTGTCAAGGTAGAGCGGAGTATTCTGCCACAGGAGTTACGTCGTTGCTTAAAAGATCTTTTCATATTTATTTTCATTTTTCTTAATCCTAAATTGTCTCAATAAATGCAATTGTTAAACGAAAATATCAGCATATAATTTGTTAATACATTGAATAACTAGAAAAATAAAAAAATGTATTAAACTATTTTAAAATAATTCCTTCAAAAGGAGAGGATCATTCCTCCTTTTTTATAACAACTTCGGCATATGAAGTCATACTAGAAAACTTCTAAACGGTTTTCAGCAGTAGTTAGAGTGAGTTTTGAGAAAGGTTGATTTACGTAACTTGTCAAGCTTCTGCGTAAATTGAGATCCATACTATGATATATAGAACAAAGTTTTCCACCACGTCTGAATGGTGTCTCGTGAAGATAAATTCGAAACATACTAATAAGATTTTCATGACATTTAACCACTAAAGTGATTCTTAAAGTAGGTTTATGTATATTATTCCTCAGATTTTATGTAAAGTGGTTTAACTATAAAGTAAATTTGTTAAAAAAAATCAAGCCACCAGGGAACTTTCATAGAAAATACTGCCTAATTTCTTAGAGATCTCTTAATACAAAACAATTGTTACGATTCGATGTTTATGTAAATAACGAATTTAATAATATTCTTTTTTGACTTATAGTTTTCGGCTACGTTCGTTATACGATTGAAATGTATTTTAAATTGACCATTATAATTATCACAATCGTCGACACAAGTACAATCAAGTGGATTAGCAAAATCTTATCTGAATAATAAATGTACTGTGCTGAAATATTTGATGCTTTAATAGAATGTATAACAAGTTAAAATATATTTGCGTCATGATATTAGTTTTTATATTGAATAAGTTAACCGACGCGAATGATGACGTCGCATTGGCAGAGTCGTGGAGCTTCTTCGTAGAGTACGACAGTTGTAGGTTTCATATTAAGTAAATCTTAGTAGAGCGTTAAGAAAATCTTGTTTTAAGTTATGTTGAATAGAAATCAGGATTAATAGAATTATACTTATGAATAAAATAATATGTGTTATTAAATTCAGCACAATGTATGGTGGATATACCCAAGTTTGAGTTTATGTTTATATCTGTGTAACAAAATAACAAAAAGCATACATACATTAAGTTAATATGTTCCTACGTAAGACAAAGTTTATTTTGCGCTGGGCAATGCCTTTACGCACCCCGATGAGAAACTTTATCCAATCGAGAGTGTGATAACAAAATACCCACTAAAACCCAGCGGATCCCTCCTCATCCATGAGTGACATCACTAGAGGCTCCCTAGCTGCATTCCATTCTAGTGGCCCGGATCATATCCACCACTATGAGGATCTACCATTCAAAAGGGTGAAGCATGAAGTGCATACGTGCGACTTCTGCCACCAAGCCTCCTCCGATGGCAAGGGAGGGCTTCAGCCTCTTGCTCCCTTAGCCTCTCATTTGCCTGCTTCAGTAAGATGTCGGCCTATTATGTTCTCCAGTGAAAAATCTCCTCTAACCAGCGACAATAGCGATATGCCACTGGGATGCCCACGCTGTCCACTCCGCCAGGGTATTATGCGCCGTATATGTAGACATAGATTGCGTAGCTCAGAGTCACTAGTATAATTATATAGTTAAAATAGTTTTTGCTGATATTTGTGGCAAATTCTGAATGTTGCCATATTTAACTAGAAAGTATCGAAGCCGGCCCTCCCTAGCCACTAATGAGTGTCGCAGGTGAGCCGTCCACACGTCGTTTGCGTGCCGGATTTCCGCTGCCCGCTAAAACACCGTGTAATATGTTTCAGATAACATATGTAAAGAAATGTTGGCAAGCCCACCGACTCTTCGGCCATCTTCAGCGTTTTTTCTCCTTTATTTTGTTAATGTGAAAATGATTTTTGGCACGCGGAGGTGTTCCTTGATTTGTGAGTGATGTTTTTGTTAAGACATTTAGGCGTGCGCTTTGATGGCGGTTATTTGGCACGCCCTTCCTGGTCTTTCTGGAGATGACAGGTGTGCGCCTGACGTGATCTCACCTGACTGGTAAATGCGACACAGTTTATTTATTTATTTAGTAAACAACGAAACTTTAGTATATCTGTAAACCCAGCTTGGAGAGAGTTGACAAATAGAATCATAGACTCAAGGAAAAGCCAAAGTTCTTACTTACGAGATCATTTATGAAGTTGGAGAATTTTACGCGATGATCAACTTCCTATAAAACTTCGAATCAGACTTCTATATTTCTACATCTGGTTGGTTGTTTAATATAGTTGTGAGGCATTAATCTTAATGGAAAGACAACGTAAAAACACCGACGCCTTTGATGTGTAGGCAGAGGAGGATGAAACGCATAATATGGACGAGAAATGTGTCTAAAATCTAGAGTATCCCGACGACATACGACATCTTTTAGGAAAAAGTTCTTCGTGGTGGTCAACTTTTTCTAAAAATTAAAATCTAATACCTGCATGACTACATTTAGTTGGTTGTTTGATGTAGTTGTGAGGGATGGACCTTAGTGGAAAGCTAACGAAAAGACCGAAACTTTTGAGATGTGTGCGCAGAAGAGGATGATTCGCCTAAGCTGGTATATTTTGCGGCACAATAGGCAAAACGCCTGTTACTAACCATAATAATGCGGAATATCCTGGAAAAAGAGGAATGGCTACGTAAAATAATGGAATAGACTGGCATATAAATAGTTGGTGAACTCTTCCGGTTAGCGTTGGATAGAGAGAAGTTTGAATAACTAACTAACGACCATCGATAATGGAATCGCACTTGAAGCTAATTTATTCGAGGTGGTAAAGCAGGAGTTTTAGCAGAAGATATTTATGGAAATCTCCAACCTCATATAGCTAACGCTTCCTCGACCCAATTAATTCGTTGTGATGAATTCGTTGATATGAATTGCTATTGTATAATTATTGTATATTGTATAATTGGAGCTAGATTTCGCTAGGTTTGTTGAGATATCTACTCACAATATGGTGCATAAGAAAAATAATTAGGATATGTAACAATAAACTAACACTAATTTACTAATACCAAGAAAATAATCTGTAAAGGAAACTTTTGTAAAAATTAAGAACAGTAATGTTATGCTGTGGATCACAATAAGGTTTACATATCAATATATTTATCCTAAGTATATTAAATATTATGATCTGTTTTAGCCGCCTTAACAAATAAATAAAATCAAAGAACCAGATGTTGTCGCGATTCAAATATTTTGGAGAAAAACCTACTTAAGAAGTTAAAGGTAAATTGCAGCCCATTTATGACCCCTGCGGGACAGAGGCCTCCTCTCTCATAGCAGAGCATAGACCCACCAAATACACACATAGGCATAGGACACAAGTGTCAGTGTACAAAATCTACTTGAATAAAAAATATTGGATGTTAGATAAAGTATAAGCCACCATCCCAGAGTCTGGACATTGTGTTGTGAAAATCCAGCAGAACGCTCTTTAATCTGGTGATAGATGATCGTTAGAGCACTATTACAAGTACACACTTTGCTAACAGAAATTCTGAGTTCGACTCCCGAGAGGTTGAATTTAAGAAATTGCATTTTCTAATTGCTGGTTATCAACCTACCATAAAAGTTGGTCCCAAATTAAGCATTGCATGCCTGTACATTGCTGTTTTGCCATACGAGGCAAATAAGTCCTTAACAGCTTAATAAGCTTTCACCTTAGACTGTTTCATAACCATCAGGTGAATTACAGTCAAGTTTAAATCTGTCAGGAATAAAAAGTCAAATAGTGTGTCATAGTCAAACTTGTGCCGGTTTGTATGTATATATTTATAAAAACCCCAAAAACAATTTAAAAAATCACTCATTCTATCACAAAAATCTGTGAAATTAAATAAACTAGACGCGATATATCATTCACATCTTCCTGTTGGCAAATTGCTCTGGTAATTGTAGTTTTTTGTCAGAGATCTAATAGCACTTTGATTCAAAGAGACTCTACTGCCATTTTTAATGTTATAAATAATCGTTTAGAGATCTCGTAAAAATAATTACATTATTGCAATTGGTATTATATTAAATAATACTGGTTTTGCAACAATTATTAACCGAGAAGACATATTTATAAGTAGCGACTCTCCATGTACGAGTATATGCCAAAATATTTTGTCAGTCGTAAAATTAGATTTAAATGTGATAGACTTTATTTTAATGTATATTATTATTACCTATAATGTAAACATAAACACGAATATATCTTTGCCTACAACATTGATAACTTTTGCTGGATTGCGATCGGCTTATATAGAACAAAGGCTAATATAATAATGTATCCTTCTAAATTACCTTCCAATTAGCGTACTGTACGTGACCATTTCCTTAGAAGATAAAATGGATATAGCGATTTATTGTTGAAAGGTAAATATGTTCCTTCATGGACTTTTTACAACTTACTTATATTTCAATATAACTTATATAAAATCTTGACAAATGATATACACAAACCTTCCTAATAAATCACTCTATTTATGTGTATAACAGCATGGAAATCTGTTGAGTAGTTTTTGAGTTTATCGCTTATAGATATAGTCAGACGCTGCGGAAGACTTCGTTTTATTATATGCTAGATTAAAATGTCACGTTATATGGTACCATAACAATGCTGTCGACGAAATGTTATGCCATCGAAAATACATTACCTTTAAACTTAATTGTGTTTTAATTTTAGTAACCATTAAGAAGATATGCGAGTGTCCAGTACAGGTATTTAAAGGCCGTTACAAACGATCTTAACAGATTTATGCTTCGACATTTTGAAAGCTTTATAATCCGAATATACCAGTGCAAATACTAGTTTATGTATAAGAGATATAATGGACTGTATAAATTCAGGAAATTGTATTTTCTTATATCTCATTGGATTCAGTTCTGAAGATAATGCAACTCAGGTTGCGAGTACAGCCAGTTTATACATATTTTTAATGCTCTTATCATTTTTTTATTTAAGTAAAAGTAAAGTAAGTAGCAGCCCATTAATGTCCCAATGCTGGGCACGGGCCTCCTCACTCCGAGGAGCGAGGGTTTTTAGATTGCGGATTGGTAAGCATAGTACACAAGTGCACTCTCTATTCCTTCACTCTCATCCGATGTGACGGGAATCCGATACTCGCAGAAAGAGAGGTCAGGTTCAGAACCGACGGCTTAACGTGATCTCCAAGGTACGGGGGTGGAACACACCGCCAAATTCCCAACTTCGCGCAAATATTGAGAAAACTTAACAGAAAACTCAATATTGATTTTTGAATTGGCCCAACCCGGGACTCGAACCCAGGAACTCATGTCTGTAGTCGAACATGCTAACCACTAGACCAATGAGGCAGTTTTTTTATTTATCATATGCAATTTACCATCTACCAATCTTCTTGAACCACATTCAAGAAAAGTAGCTGGTAGAATTGTAGTACAGTGAGAGAAACTCAATATTACAAATAAACAAAAAATTAGTACTGGAGTACAAAGTAGAACTTAAATATAAAATTCTATGGGGTCAGTGCTTAACTAATAAACTTACTATATTTTTTACTATCGCAATAAATTCATGACAGTAAAACATAATAAAATGAAATGGACACGCGTGAGAAAGAGAAATATTAATGATTAAAATAATAAAAAAACTCATAATTATTTGGTAAAAATAACATTGAATGTAGCAGGAAGGCCTACGGAATATGAAAATTTATCAAAGTAGTCGAGCAATACAAACATCTAAACTGTGTATTGGATCTATATATTGATATATATAAAGTCGGAATCAAATAGTTTTCCGGAACGCCAGCGCCATATATCTGGACAAAGTCAATGAGTCACAGGCCAGTGGCGTTCCCGTCCGCCCATAGTTAGGAAGTTGAATTATGGTGCCCACTAATGACGATGTCGGCGGGAAACCTATGTTAAATGTATGTAACCCAATTGTTAAAAAAAACGATAAAATAAACTTCGTGATAGTTACACAAAGAGTAAAAAAATGGGTACAATATGCAATAGGAGAAGCTACAACTCGTTAATAAAATGCCACTTGATTGTCATCTGGAAGAAAGGAGCAGGAGAATTTTGAACTAATAATTCAATTAGATGACCAAATAAATGAATTTCAAGAAGCTTAGTGAGCCCCTTCGTAAGCTCACTGTTGCGAAGACTTGCCGGTTCAGGATAAATGAAAATGCCACCAAATTCTTCACTCCAACGCTCCGCCGTCTACTTGTCACCAGACGGTATTTAAGTATTGAACTGTTGTTTCAGCTGGAATATTGTTTACCGAAATTGGCTATCTACTGTACGATATTTGTGACTGGTAAACGTGCACTATTGTGACAAGCAAACGACGGTGGTTGTTACTTTATTGGATAAAAAGTACATCCTATGACTGGAGTTTTATTTCTCACCAATCACAGGGATTACATAAACTTTATTCTTAGAAATGACAAACACATATATATGCTATAGCTAACAAACATTATATATACAAAGAATATACAAATAATATATATTAAGAAATATGTTACACATGATTATGAAATCACTCTGTTTATGATCGACATCCATAAATATACTTTTAACAGTTCTCTTAGACAAAACGCATTTGTGCGGTGTGCCTTAAGTGTCTAGGTGTGGATCGAAAGGTGCCAATGCGGATTGCCAAATGGACGTTTGTAAACAGCATACGTGATACTCTGTGATCCCATTAGTTCCAGAAAGACTAACCGATAGCTACATTTGAAATGTTGCGAGGTGAGTTAGGTATCTTAAATCGTGTACTAATCGCAACTGTTAGTCACCTGTGACAAATATACCCACAGTCATGGATTGAATCATAATGTATAAAAAGCAAATGCATGGTATCAAACATAAAAATCAAAACTGGTAAATAAAAGGTGAGATTTTATTAGCCCCTTAAATAATTTTAAGCTTTATTCCAGAGGATATACTGTTAACAGGAGTTGGTTTCATATTCTTGAAATATGCCGAAAAATGATCTGCTAAAACGCAATAAAAAAAAGGATCCCTTAATTCAGATCATAAAGAAGTAAGCTAAGTTTACAGAGCACTTTAAATATCTGGAACTTGTATTAATGTGTGATCTAAAACATAATTCAGTTACAGATTTAAGTAAGGCTTTTGTTAGGGTAAACATGATCGTGTCCGCATTGCTCTGTACCAATACACATCATACTATTTAACGCATTATGTACTACATTCTACACGAGTAGTTTGTGGACAGTTTACACGCATTAATAATTGTGTTTTTTGGGTGACATCTCTAAAATTATTTAACTATATTTTACCGTTATTAGGCCTACTGTTACTAAATGTATTGGTATATAACGTCATTGTTTTCTCTTCTCCAACTATACCTCTTAAAAAACTCTTTTGGAGCCATGTTATGTACGGCACAAAAAGTATAAATATCGCATCAATGCTAGCAGAAATACCTCATGTAAATACAGTATTATAAAATGTATATGTCACTGTAAATTTCACCTGAATTTTATATAAAATCGCGTGCACTGGTAGTCGAAAATATTTAAACGAAAATAGTGCGGCAAAGAGTCTCCTACCGAAGCGTCCTAATGGCATTCTTTACATTTTATTAGAAATAAAGACAAATAAATTACTAGGCGACAGGCAAACAGCTGCCGCCCGCTATATGGACGACAGATTACCTGAGAAATATTGCTCATTTCGAGCTCAGGAAAAAGTAGAGGCACAGTGCCAACAATGTCTGTACCAAGGTGTTTATGAAGTCCATTCGCGCAAAAAAATGTACGTGCGTCAAAATGATAATGTGTATTTTGTCCTAGTTTCATATCACTATTATCTAGAGTAAGTAGCCAATATTTCGGACTATCCTTATTTATTTTAAAACGACCTCTTTATCAGCATCTGTCTATCCTTTCGCAACTAAAGTCAGAAACTATAGCTTGGTTTCGTGAAACAACAATGTAAGTGAAACGGGCTCAAATTTGTACAAATAAGTGAGGATAGATATGCTACAGGATCAGCTGATAAGAGCCATGGGTGCCGCCATATTGGCCTTGACTACTCTGTCTTACATTTTAAAGCGATTGGAAACTTAAGAACGGATTTTCAGGTAACTTGAGGTATTTAACAGATTATTAAATGGGGACGGATTATGCATATAATTTATCAGTTTTGTGTAAGTCGTTTGAAATATTACGATAACTGTTGAAAGCTAGCTAGCTATCATCGAATAACAAAACAATAATGCATGGCAGCACAATCTTCTATTATTACTAAAAAAAGCCTATGGTATATATCTATATGTCAAGAACAGATCACTATACCTCTTCTACCTTGTGAAGAAAGGGTCATGTTTATTGTTGTAATATTAAATTTCTTAAAGCTTGTTAAAGCGTGGTGACCTACGCTCTCAAAACACTGTCTCCTATGAGTCAGAATGTTTTTGCCAAGCTGTGGGACGTTAATAGGCTGCTTCTTACATTTTTTTATTAAAAATGTAAACAGGAGGCGTTTGATTCTCATTTTTATTACAATTTGTCGCAGGTGTCGCCACCTGCCAAGCGTCAGTGTCGTCAGTGGTGACAGATTGAGGCGTGGCGCCGGGGGCTTCCATTGTTTCACCTTTTTTCCCTTGGTTTTTAATCACAGCGCCTCGTTCCTGCGGGGATGTGAGATTTGTCACCTTTGTTAACGGTTTGCTTTTATTTTTTTGAAATGTTTACACGTGTATGAAACGGCTGAGCTGACTTTGATGAGACTTCACTAATTCTAGAAAGAGTAACTTAGACTACTTTTGTTTTAGATAAAAGACAACAGGAATCACGCAGGTAACACCATGGGGAATAGCTAGTAGTTTATTGAAATTAAGAAAATATTTCTACTGTTATATTGCGATCCCTAGGAAGCACGTAATAATTTTGGTCACAGAACGGCCTATTTGAGATGTGACTGGCAAACGTTCGGTAAGCAACGAGTAAGCATTACATAAACTTTATAAGTTCTTTAATATTTTATTTACAATATATATATTTATTTTATTCTAACAATTATTTCTTGTTAGCAATTATAATTTATTATGGATCTAATACAAATCTCATTAAATCTATAGTAATATTATAAAGCTGATGGGTTTGTTTACTTGAACGCGTTAATCTCAGGAACTACTGGTCCGATTTGAAAATTTCTTTTAGTGTTAGACAGCCTATTTATCAAAGAAAACGGTTCAGATAAGGGATGATTCTCGGAAATCATCGAAAATCGGGAATGTTTTGAAACTAACTTCTGCGTAAACAATTGAAGTTTCATAAAAATCACGACCTTTTTAAAGTTCTAAGTTTCAATCTCTGAAGGTTGACTCATTATAGCCTTTTTTAAGGTATTCGATTTAAATACATCTTTAGACACTATTTTGATGTTTATCTATTTCTATCAGTCGCATCTCTCAAATTAGCAAACAGAAAGGCAACAATCGAACTTATTAGAATATCTATAAGTAAATAATTGTAAGTTATTACAGGTTTATTTACAATGTTATCAAATGCTATTATGTGCTGTATGTCAGAGTGGGCATGTGGTCTGTCTGTCGCGATATCCGCTGCCATCAAACGGCTGATCGTCCACAAAATTGTTTACGATACTTTGATCTTTGCGCCGTAAACTTTAATTGGCTGGAGTACCTTGGTTCCTATTAGAGGGGAGTTTTATGTGATTTTAAAATCTTTTATCGCTACCTTTTATCTTTGATACAACTCAGTCAGTCAATGGTCACAACTCTATTGCGTATATTTAATTGAAATTTGCTCATCTATCCATATACAAGCTAAAAATGTCACTCAAATACTCATCACGAGATGTCCAAAAGTGTCTGCCCAATTGATTTGAAATTTAGCATATCTATTCCTTCCTTGATTTAGACAGTTACCAAGAACAGGTATATGTATATTCTCACGAGATCGGGACATATAAGGAAAAACGAGCACTTACTGACCCATGACGAGAATCATAAAACGGTGCTAGTGTTTTCTCCAAAAGCGTTACAGTATTGTATGAACGAGTGTTTATAACGTACTACTTCGTTATATTTATGATGTATAGATTTATATTCTCGTAAAGTCTCAAAATGGCTTGCGATACCATCAGAGGTGTGCGGACGGCAGGACCGGAAATACACGAGCAAGGCTTTAGACATCCGGATGGGGAGACTGACCCAATCTCCGGTTTATATATTTTATAGAAAAATACAATATTTAGTCAGAACAAGTACAAATACTTGACTATACGACTAAAACAGTTACACAGTGACTAAAATTAGAGGCTTTAAGGAAATTATGTAAAATAATCTTCATATAATTAGAACCATTCACACGCGGTATTTATTCACTTTTGAGCAGGCTTTCATTGTTTTGTTACTCTATAATGAAATGTTACAAAACTATCTGTACGTGAAATAATTTATTAACTGTAATGGTGCTGCCACACTGCTGTGTTTATACATGTTTACATACATTTTCAAATGTTACATTATGTTGAAATTTGTTAGATATTTTGAGTGTTTCTACACAGATAGAAATGTTTACAAACATTTATAACACTCGAAAACATGGCATCAGCTCGCATTAAAACATTTTTTAACATCGTGATCAAATGTTTGTAAGAAAATGTTTTTAAACAGCATTGTGGCAGCACCATAATACAATTTTATCGCATAAAATAGTAAATAGTCATATTATAAAGTGGTAAATGCTCGAAGTAAATTGTTTCACACTTATTTAATAAACACTTTAACCTTATATAACTTGCAGTTATTTCACGAATACAATGCTGCGGTGGGTATTGAGCGTTTATTTAATTATTTGATTGATCGATCGATTGATATATTATTTAAACATACTGTGAGCCCCTTCGTAAGCTCACTCTTGCGAAGACTTGCCGGTTCAGGATAAATGAAAATGCCACCAGATTCTTCACTCCAACGCTCCGCCGCCTACTTGTCACCAATTTACTAACTGTTGTTTGCAGGAAACCCGGAAACAGGAACAGGAATATGGTTCGCCGAAAGTGGCTATCTAATGTATGTTTTTTACGACTGACAAACGTGCACTATTGTGACAAGCAAGCGACGGGGGTTATCGATTTATTGGATAAAATCTGATTCCTATGATTGGCGTTTTATTTATTACCAATCACAGGGACTACATTAATTACAAAAATAATTCTATTTTTAGAGATGACAAATATGTGTATACGCTATAGCTACAAACATTATATACATACTTATAAATATCGGACTCTAAGTTACAGCAAAATATATTATACAACGAACGATGTTTAACAATATCATTTAACAATTTTAGTTGAATTAAAGGGAAAAATAGCTTTACAAATTAAAAGGGAAAAAAGTCGCGAACACATACATATTTTGTGCTTGCATTAAAATATTGATTCCAGTTTGCTTCATAAAATTAACAGCTCATTAAGGATATATGTATAGATAATATACTCCCAGAAGAGATTCTAGAGATGTCACTTAATAAAATTTAATCCTTTTTCAAAAGAAAGATAATTAAGAAATCGTACTATAATCTGAAGGATTACATAAACCATACAGCGTTAGAGACTGAAAAAATTCGCCTAACTGGAATATATAATGATTAAAGTAAAAAAGGCCACAAAGCTGAGTATGTCGTGGATTTTTCTATGGAAAGGGCCTTTAAGAACCCTTCTAACTTTAGATTTTGTCTCATACATTGGATCAGGCTTCTTGAATGTAGAATGTTTAAATTTGAACACTGTATATCTTCGTCTTGGTGACATTTTTAATTTTAAAGAAAAAGGTATATTTCAGCCCTACTGGGCACAGCTTTCCTAACTTATAGCAGAGGGTTTTTAGCGGGTAGACACCACGATGGTCTGTTGTGGGTTGAGAAGCATAGTACAATAACAGTTATAAAGAATTGTTTATTTTAACATCACGTAAACCATTATAACGACATATTTCGTTAGATACAGACACAATTTAATGCTATGCTTTTATTACTAAATGACATATAGGCATCGGTGGTTCAGTGGTAGAATGCTCGCCTGCCACGCGGGCGGCCCGGGTTCGATTCCCGGCCGATGCATTCACTTTTGCACCTAGAAGAATTTTTTTAACGTAATTTATGTAAATGAAACTAACAGAGTGAAGCTAACTTAAATAATAACGCAAAAAGTTTCTGTGTGTGTGTGAAAGAGAGAGCGCGTGTATGTATAAATGTTTTGATACCCCTAATGAAAAACTTTCTTTTTTTTTAAATCTATGAGTTATCCACAAGGATTTCGAATATGTGTTGTTGTAAATTTGCGCACGGGCGTCAATTGAATTTTGTGCATAATTTTTTTTTTTAACACAAACAGCACATACTTTAAATACTTATAAACTTATGTTAGTCATAATGATACATTTCAATGTATAAGCCCATTATAGGCGTACACAACTTTCAAGAATGTGTTTGTTAGAGCAATCAAAAATGGAATCAAAAGGTTAGTTAATTAGCGATGAACGATAAACTAAACTATAAACACCAAATGGTAATCTGGGCCCCTAGACAAGTCAGTTTCGAAGATGGCTAATGCTTAACAAATGTACGGGAATGACGTTTCATAACGAAACTTATCGAAAAATGAAACTTCATTCATTATTTAAGCGTTAGCAATCTCCAAAAGTGACTTGTGGGCCCTAAATACAACACACAACAACTACACTATATACATATCTACAAGCATACTCAAGTTGTTGGTAATATTTTACAATTTTTTGATTTGGAGCACAGTAGGTTGTCACAGATTATGTCAATGCTAGGATTGATTGCACAAATTCGGTTATTTAATTAATTTGTTAGCATATAATGTAAAGAAAGTCATATATGTTATAAAACGACTTTCTTAGAGTAAAAAAGGTAAGTAGCAGTCTATTAACATCACGGATTGTTCTCCTACAGGGTGATACCTGTAAGCATATACCTGTATCAAACTGTTGGCTGTGAACCGTCGGCCAGCTGTTACGAGTGTGGTGCCTCCTTAGACACAGCCCACCACACGGTGGCAGAATGTCCCACCTGGGTTTCTCAGCGAATCATTATGACGTCGCTGAAAACCCCAGACTACAAACGAGGGGTCAGAGAGGAATGGCTCAACGAACCTCTGGCTTCCCACTCATGGTTGACGACGGGACGCTGGGTTTTAGTTGTTATTACGAGTTCTTCTCCCCTCGCGGAGTCGCACAGTCCCGACGGGGACGAAGCCCACCGACAACTACAAAAATCCTGAGAATTTCGCCCAGGACTGGAATTCAGGACCACAGTTTTTAATATGAATTGTCATATATTATGACAGTTATTACAGGAGAATAAGGAAACATTGGGACGTTGTGCAATATCCCATAGAGATTTACAATCAGGTTAAACGAAGCAGCGGGCTCGTAAATTGTTTACTCGCTCCGCGTCTTCCGGCGTCCGAGCTCTTAAACTCCGCCGGTAATAAAGACATAACACTTGCCCACCCAAGTGATTGGGGAAATTTACAGGTTCAAATTTAATTTTCATTCCACCCAACGTTTTCTACGCTATATTACAAGCATATACATGTGAACGAACATTTACAGTAACAGTAGTGTCTTCATATACAGTGTCATTGATAATTCGACGTATTCCTTGTGATAATTTAAACCTCCATATACGTTACCCCTTAGATTGCCAGGCTTCTTGGGACTTAAATGTTCATGAAAGACTACCAAATGTCATGACTTTTATGTTTTCTAATAGTTAAACTATACAATGTTCTCTTTTGTTTATTAAATGAAGACTCTGGTATAGCGTTATGTTGCTCAAAACTTTAAGATAGTAACAAAAGTCCGTCTTGTATATATTAACTCACATATCTTAAAAATCAAAACTTACCTCAATGGTTTTCATTGTTATTCACGTTTATAAAATACAATCAAAAAAACTTAACCACATTTGACGCGACACACGCACCATTAGTAACGGTCACTTTGTAATAGTTTCACTTTTTGGTTTTTCTGTTGTCTGGTGTTATCTCTAAGCGTAATTTGTCACGATATTTACCGAGGAGCGAAATAGATAATACACATAATGACTTGTAAAGAAAGACATGCTAATAATTCAGATTAAGATGAGACAGAACTATCGTATCATGTCAACTGGTGGTATGGACACGGGCAATTTAAGGGTTAAGCGAATACGTTGAATTACCTATTAACCCGTACAATATTCTTTTATATAGCAAAACAGAGAATTACACAATTTTATTACAAGAAATAACCTGTGGTAATGCGTGTGAGCGTGTGATGTGCGTGTGTTTTTGCGTACATGTGCGTGTGTGTGCGTGAATGCGTGTGCATAGAAACTACTGAAGAATCAAAGAAACTCTCCAGCCTTACAACGTTAGTGTAGATTTAGTAAAATTAAATGATATATCTCATTAGAGCCATACTCGCGCTGCGGTCGGACATTAATAGGCAGTTATTTTAAATAATACATCCATAGATTCGGTTTTATAGCGCGTCCGTTGTCCCACCTCTTGTATGATTACGTACAAATAGACCTAACGACCGGTGTGATTTATACAATTGTACGAAACGGTAATATCTTCGCCGTTTTAACTGAAATTTTAACTAATGGGAACAGATATTTATCTATACTATTATTATAGCAAAACTTACGTGACACTTTAAGCGAGGTACTTATGTTTGTATGTAATCAGTGTGATAAATTAATAAATATAGAATTTAACACAATATAGACCAAGGAAGTTCAATTTCTTCCACAGGTACACTCACACTAGCCCAAAATCAAGGAGAGTTACAGAAATACACATTAAAGAAATATTTTTGGGATTTTCAAATGTTTTTATTTAAATAATTTAGATCGTGTATCGTAATGTTAGACTTACGAAGAATATACTTATCGTTTAAAAAATATTTAAGAATACCTTGCGATATTGTATCTGTTAAACGAATTATCGCCTAATTCAGTATCGTATTTATTATTTTTAAAGAAAAATATGTAGCAAATTTTCAAATGTTGTATTTTTTCGAACACAGTATTTGCTCCGATATAATTTCTGTTATTTCATTCCCTTTAAAATACAAAAAACTGTAATAATTGTTCTATTTGTGTAGATATATTTCATGGTTTGAACTCTAAATTTACTAATAATTTAATAGTTTCCAAACAATTCCAATTATTCGAAATTTTTCAAATTATTTGGGAACTTTAGAATTATTCGATTCAAGTTTGTAAGGGTAAAATGCATTAGAAGGTCAGTTACTTTTTACCATCTTACAAGGTCTCGTTGGGGTACCTACTACACTACCAGATCAAATCAAATTAAATCAAAATATCCTTCATGTAAGCTCAATTTGAACCGTCAGTAGTCTGTCCATTCATAACAAATTACCACCGGTTCGGAACGTTGATTACGCTGAGAAGCAACCGGCTAGAAACCCAACGGTTACTCCTCTAAACAATTGTTTGTACGTGTGTTTCGCTTTCGTGTGCAACTTCATTCATGTATTCTAATATGCATTTTGTAAATACATTTTTAACATATTTCTCAAAACTATTTGGAGGCAAACATAAACGTGATTCGGAGATCTTATTAAAAATGCGTATGCTCAATCCGACAAATGATTTCTGAACCTTCTTCACTCTACAATAAGGTATTACAAGTTTGTTATTATTTCTTGTATTAAAATTGTGTATTTAACTATTTTTGGTATAAAAATGGATAATGTCACGGATATATACTCGTAAAATGTTATGCTCTTTTTTGTCATATAAATACAGTTTCAATATCCGCAATACCCCATAACGGTATGTCGTAAGATATAATATCATGAAAATAAGCGAAATACACCATTTTAGCAGTTTCAACATCAGTGTATTGCCTTATTTTCCTAACAGCAAATGCAGCTGCACCAAGTTTGCCTGCCAGAGTCTTAATATGAGCACCCTACTGAAGCCCAGAGTTTGTTATTCCTAAGAAGACTATAGACATAACTTGCTTAAATGGACTATCACCTATATAGATTTTTACAGACTTCTTTTGCAGTTGGAAAGTTTATGAAATTGCATCTAATTTGTCTAAATCTACACTAGTGGAAGGCTACCACCCTACCACTAAAGACGTGCCTAGCAATAAAACTACGTTCCGCAACAATACCGTGTAGAAATCATCAGAGATGACATGATCAAATTTTACGTAAACATGACGTAATCATGATTTGATTTAATTTATTTGCGGACACCATATGTACGTCATATTTACCTGTATTAAATAAATTTTCATTTTGTTTTATTATTTGTTTATAGAGTTTTCCAATACGATAGCTTCATTTTGATAGTAAAGAAAACAAGTATCTTTTAACAGAAATCAATGGATATTTATTTCCTTATAAAGAGTAAGGTATGCACCCTTATTCCTATATATTTATGTAAATATATGTGATGTATTACTTTATTTTATACTCTTGAATTTATCTCCTTTTTTAAATACAAATAAGACCGCTTCTTGTGAGATTATGATTAATTTAAGTTCCCTTTTTATTTGTATAAGTGTGGTGTGATTACAATTAACAACAAAATATTACTTGGAATCAATATAGATTCCAAGGAACCACGCAATAAACTTACACAGTATCTGCACCTATCATCAGATGAGATAAAAAAGTAAACAGTATGTTTATAGGCTTTCTCTTCCCTATGCAATTGAAATAAAACATCTCAGCTGCCTCCCAAAGTACCCAATTAGCATACTAACAGAGATGACACCATAAAACGCAGGTTCCCGTGTCTCCCCCCTCCAAATCCCCAAACAAAAATAATGAGCTCTCCGAATGTCTTAAATCTTCAGTGGCATCTAGTTTTAATGGCATTTAAATTAGCTTTTTATTTACTCGACGAGTTAGTCCACCTTAAGTAAGGTTGAGTGTGGTGTCTACGTTTCAACAATTTCAAAAAGGGATGTTTAATTTAACTTCTCTTGCGAGTTGTTATTTCAAACTGGAGTACTTTTAAAGTGTATTTCAAATAGATAAAAAATGTTTATTCCAATAAAGTTCATAATATATTACTGGTGACGATATCCTTACGTATTATCAAGTCCTACACCGCGTCTGTCTGCTTGTGTTTAATCCAAAGACTACTAAAAAAATTTATATGTTATTCTTACCAGTAGATAAAGCTATACTTGAATAACCTTTATGTTTATAATTTTTCAATATATTCATAGAATTTGGTAGAAATATGAAGGTAAATGTCTAGCTTCGGTACAAATCAAACTGCCTGGAGCTTTAATCAAAAACGCCATCTAATCCCTTAGAGATATTCCAACATCATGTATTGTCGGATAATTCCTCTTTCATAGATCTATAAAAAGTTTAAGATGGCATATATCCATCTTTTAAAGATAGCTCGCAATACCCATTTAATTTTCTAAAGAAATGGTCACATACAATGGA
Source organism: Elymnias hypermnestra (assembly GCA_015832385.1). Lineage (NCBI taxonomy): Eukaryota > Metazoa > Arthropoda > Insecta > Lepidoptera > Nymphalidae > Elymnias > Elymnias hypermnestra. The sequence continues at coordinate 514,048 of JACTOM010000160.1, read as the reverse complement.
GTAATTGGAAAGTTATTTAGGTGGATAAAGTGTTAATTCTTGTTAAATTAAACACGTCAATGACCTTAAATATTTTATGTTTATTATAAAAATATCTTAAAATATTATCTAAATGAGTTTCTAAGAAGTTTTTGTAACATTTTTCATTATTGCTTTGCTACATGGTCTATTCAATACTAAAACAATTCTTCAATTCGTACCAAGAGTTCTTGAGATTAGTGTATAGAAACAGAGAAACTCTTTATAATGTACAGATCAGATAAAGTATGAAAGACATTATATAAATGTCTTTCAAGTGTTGAACTGGTTAATAAACTTTCAAATTAATGATGTTTTGCTGTTGAGAAAATTAGCATTATTTATAACTATAAACGTTAAATACGTAATGTATCGACGTCGTTCCTACGTTCAATCTATTTAAAGACTCCGATCAGAGTATTAGGCAGATGCGACAATCATCAAACCTACGGCTCTCTAATGTGGCCTACATTTAATTACATGCAATAATATACACATAAATATTGTTACTAGAAGTTTCGTTAAACAAAATAATTAATTAAATAATCGAACTTGTATAAAGAAGACAAAGATTGCACTAAATACACCACTTCATTAAAATGAATATCAATTAGAATGTATAAAGCGAACGACTGACTGATTGTGAGAATAAATGTGCAAACAAATGAATGAATTAGAGATGGAATGATTGACTGACCGGTTCGTGAACCAGGTTAAGCCTTTATTTCACGACTTTATCTTTGCAGTTGTATATTGTAGACTAGCTGAAACCGCGACTTCGTCGGCGTGGAATGTTGTTTAGATTTTCATCATTGATGCATTTTCATTAATTTAGGCACCGCGCTGCCTTTTGAGGGTGGAATTTCCTAATATTGACTTTTGACAGTTTCCATGTCAGAAAAAAAATCAAACCAAGTTTTACATGCCATAAAAGATATAGTTTGTGAATGTGAAGTTGGAATTTTTTTATGTGAAAATGTGTGGAATTTTTTTATGTGAAAATGTGAATTTCTTTAAAAAATACCCACGCAACCCCTTTTGCTGGTGGAATTTCTTAAAATCCATTCTAAGCTGACCTCTATTCGTTGAAAGGAATAATCCTATCAAATTTCAAGTCTCTACGCCTTGTGGTTCCAGAAATATCGTGATGAGTCATAGACACCTGGATATCTCTTTTATATATATAGATTATTATTTTATGTAATTGATATTGTATAAACATTAACATAGCATTATTTTATGTATATTATTATACTTCCTTTTTTTTAAACTGCCTCATTGGTGTAGTGGTTCGCATGTTCGACTACAGACTTGAGGTCCTGGGTTCGAGTCCCGGGTCGGGCCAATCCAAAAATTGATATTGAGTTTTCTATTAAGATTTTCTCAATATTTGCCCGGCGGTGTGATCACCGTAAGCCGTCGGTCCTGCGCGTGATCTCTCCCCGATCGTGTCGGATTCCTGTCACATCGGACTATAATGGTGAAGGAATAGAGAATGCACTTGTGTACTATGCTTGCCAATCCGCAGTGGTGCAGCGTGGTGGGTCTATGCTCTAAAAACCCTCACTCCTCGGAGTGAGGAGGCCTGTGCCCAGGAGTGGGACGTTAATAGGTTGCTACTTATTATAGTTTTTTACAACATATAATTTCAATGTCCCTTAATTCGATGGAGTTTTGTTGTAGTAAAACATATCGACTGGCGTAGACATTTTGAGTGTTGCTATTATGCAAAATATATTTTTAACTAAATTTTTATGTGTTACCAACACACTAAAATCACGTATTTTTCTCTAAACTAGTTCAGTAGTATATTCTTAAATAAGATGTTCGTCACACTGGACACTATCGAATTAAGGGATAACTTAAGAGACATCGCAATAATACTTAAATATCACCAACGATGATAATTTAACTCTCTTAGACACCTCCGTGGAGTGTTTAAAGCCCACTGTTTCCGTATTAGCAGATAGTAATCACGGAAAAGTAATCAATATTTTATATCAAGAAATATTTTGGGTGTTTCGGGTTTATGTTGTTTCTCTATTTGATATAATAACTAATTAAAACGCGGTTGGAATTTCAATAAATAAATAATTATCGCGCGACACAGTTTTAGGCACAAATGAACGTTGTTTTTTATTTTTTTTTATTCTGCGAGTGTTCGACGTTACGAGCGGAAGTTTTATGTTTCAAAGAAGCATTCTCGTTACCTGTACGCTAAATATAACGTGGAAAGGATAGCGGTGTGATTAGGCACGCCTCGCCTGCAACACTTTGATCTGAGAGGTGTTCCCAATACTTTACTATGTACATTATTCTATAGGACAATCGGTTTGCGGATAAACTCAAAACCTGCAGAACAAATTTTCATATTGTTCACTATAAAGGGCCACTAACCTTATAGAATCAGGGCTGAGGAGACGTGATGTCCAGGTTCTGCTCCTGCGCACTCTCATTGTCCACTATGGCGATTAAATTCTCACTTTATATCACCGCACTCGCGTTTCACGTTTTCGGTGGGAGACCATTGAAAATAAGCGGGAGGGGAAGGGGAGGGACGTAGCCGCTTAACCGATCAGATTTGATCCATACCCCCGGTCCAAAAAACAAGGATATAATCTACCAGGGATTAAACAAACAAATGTATTCAATACTTAACCAGAACAAATACTATTCATAATTTTAAAAACAACCCGACCTTTAGGCCCATATTCCCACGAAACTCCGTCAATTATAGTTGCGATTAGAAATTGTTGGTTGTCAATGTCAAAAACGCTCATACTAGACGTTCACGGGTTTTAGAACAATTTTATATACCCACATATATCTAAATTAATATTATAAAGTAACGTGACGTGTTCACACAGAACTACTGAAAGGATTTACAAAAAAAATCACCATTAAAAGCTGAATTTTCATGGACTGATATAGGCTATATTACTTTCTAAAAAATGGGTTCCCTAATAAAAATGCTTTAATGTAACCCAAGGTGTGAAATATTTGACACAAGAAATCTGTGATCGCGTCCGCTGCGGAATCTACTGATGATAGAACGAAAAATTTTCTTAAATATTATAGAAAGTATTAATATCAACAAAAAAGTACACAACACCATATTTCCAACTACTGTAGTTATGCCACTATAACTACTTTTTACATTTTAAAAGTTACTAAAAGTGCTGACAATAATCAAACCATATTATTCATACATCTGTATTAATCCTTATCCTACTAAATTACATTTTATTAAAAAACGTTTCAATAACTTTAAAAAACTTTTTAAATTATTAAAATCGGACATTCCATTCAAAAGATATAACGAATTTAAAATGTCAATCAAATACACATATAGACAAAGTATACCTATTCCAGAATGATTGTTTTTATTCGTTAGCACAGTTCTTCTGGAATAATCTGTACTCATATTTGTAAATCTGTCCTAAAGTCATTGAAACTGATTGAAATAAAACTTTTTTGTTAACAATAATAAATCTACAGTCAGACTTAGTAGCTTTTTCCCTGCCATGAGATCTGTATCTACGCGAATGAAACCGGGGGGCATTGCTAGTAGATAATATAGCGAATGCTTTAGTTTACATCAATAAAGACAAATACAAAGAGAAATGAGACTTTAATAACGTAGAATTAGTTGTTGACAATTCTTTTGTTTTTTACGAAATGGCAAAGGGCATATTTTAGTTATGGATTTTTCAACATAAAATTTAAATTTTAAAACCAAGTTAGCTTTTAGACATTGCGGCTAGATTAATTAATTAACCGGTGGCAAAAAACCGTGATGGCCGCCGGCCGGCGTACGAGTCTCAACAATCCGATCACAATAGGATCAAATCCGTTTGATATAAACGACCACTGACCTGATGGAGAACCGAGGACACTGGATGTTAAGGCTCTATTCCTACACACTTATTGTCCTCCACAATAATTTTCGATATTTTCACTGTATCGTATCACTCGCGTTTCACATTTTCAGCGGCCTCAAAAATTATAATTCAAATTTTATATGCCCTGGTATTCTGCTTCAGTAAACTTTATCAGAGTAAAGCAGAGATTAAAACCTACGCAAATATTTGTATATAATATGAAACACACTTTTTTTATTTTAATACAACTAGAGCATCAAAATTACAATAACATTTAAGACATAATAACGTTATTTAATAATGTACCTTTAATCCCGTGTCAAAAGATTCTTTTTTATCCACAATTATTTGTAAAAAATGGCCAAAATTGAAAATAAATAAGACGCCTCGACATTTGAAGCGTGACCTTGTACTAGCTCATTTCAAAAAAATAGTTAATCTTACGAACTTATTTTCGAAACATGTCACGCGACGCCATCTTTTCCTATGGAGACGCCGCTTGACCAATCAGATTTGAGTGCGAGTTCCGTGTCACGCATATATTACGCAACACAAGGTACCAACATGACCACTTAATTTTTCTTTTTATTTATTCTTTATTAATTTAACTAATACTTTAATTAATATTTATTATGTTTATTTAAACTTTTATTCTTCAATATTATTGTGATTTGTGTTACATTCTATTTATTTGTAAATTTGAAGTTGTAAAATTAAGACTTGCGTACAAAGTATACATGTCGGAAGTGGAACTTTTGGCAAATTAATTTTTAAGTCTTATTTATATTTATACTATTGCTATATGTCAATAATTATAATATATTTATACAAATCTAAAAAAGGAAGTTCTGTTAGGAATTTAATGAATTTAATTGTCATTAATATTTTAGAAGCGTCGAAAATGAATTATTGAAATCTCAAATGACGAATTGACCAAATTTATTTTTGAATTTAAAATTTAGAAAAAAGTATTTATGAAATATTTTATGAAAAATAGTATATTCAATTATGAAATGAGTGGTACATTAAAATGGCACTTGTTATTTTAAGTATTAAACAACGTAACCTTCAAACCAGTTAACAAAAACGCTACACATCTTCGTGACGTTAATCACGCGTTTTTATTGTACAATAAAGAGTATACTATCTACCTATTATTAAAATATTAACACAACAAAATAAACTGTACATAAACTGTTTATTATTTGACATTTGTAACTAAAACGGACGGATATGACTACCGTGTTCTTCATGACGGACAGCCGCTAGAAAATTAATACTAATGCAAAACTAACGTACTACGAAACCAAAAATGATGAAATTTATGATATGGTTATTGTCCATTGCCTGTTTTTAACCTAATAACAAAAGCTATCCCGTTGTAAAGCGGCAATGTATAGGAAAAATTGAAATGAAACTAATGTAAGATTAATATATTCACCATTGGACTGTTAGTGACTGGTGTAATTGCTAGGTAATATTTTACAGGAGCGACTGGCGGATGTAACGTTCTTGACCTAAATCATTCACACTGAATTATTTCGTTTTAATACTATCTATTAGTATATAATTTGTATCGACATGTTGAGGAATATATGTAGTATTATTTTCATTAATAAGTAAGTAAGTAGCAGCCCATTAACGTCCAACTGCAGGGCTCAGGCCTCCTCGCTCTTCGGAGCGAGGGTTTTTAGAGCATAGACCCAACACGCTGCTCCACTGCGGATTGGCAGGCATAGTACACAAGTGCACTCTCTATTTCTTCACTCATAGTCCGATATGACGCGAATCCGACACGACCGGAGAGAGATCGGGCGCAGGACCGACGGCTTAACGTGCTCTCCGAGGCACGGGGGTGGATCACACCACCAACTTCCCAACTTCGGGCAAATATTGAGAAAATCTTAATAGAAAACTCAATATTGATTTTTGAATTGGCCCGACCCGGGACTCGAACCCAGGACCACACGTCTGTAGTCGAACATGCTAACCACTAGACCAATGAGGCAGTTTTCATTAATAATACCACTTAAATATTGTAATAATCGTGACCTTTTTCTTTGGATGTTTGTAGTTTAATGACGCGTTTAGCTCATCAGCTTTTACTGAATTTTAATATAAATATAGCTTATAAATTGGCTTAATAAATATGTATAGAATTGTAATTAAGAAAACTTTCGATTGGTATCTGGATTTTTAATATCAGTTCAGTAGATTCAGAGATTATCCTTAACAATCGACAAAAAATAAACATTGCCAGCATGCCAATTCATAGAAGAACAAACTGGTGCTTTATGCTATTAAATCTTTCTATCTTATTAATCAGGAGGCCTCTGTCCAGCAGTACGATTTTAAAAGGTAACTACCTACCATTCTTTTTAAACATTGTAATGACCTATTATATAAAGTTAAGCCCTCCCCTCAACTTTCTACAATTTCGGCCTTAAAATGTAAACTTTTCAAATCTTGTCTTAGCTGATGTACCCCACATTTGAACTTTATCACTACGATTTGTGTGTAAACTATATCTTTTGTTTATGTAAAACTTTTTCTTTACATAATGGAATCTATTGAAAGTCAATTTTAGAATATTCCAGCCTTAAAGACCCGTGCGGGTATATTTCTTATTTGTAAAACCAATTTGCCTAAATTAATGATAATGCTACCAAAAACATTCCACGCAGACGAAGTCGCGGGTTCAGCTAGTATATATAAAAGAGAAATCCAGGTATCTATTGACTCGTCACGATATCTCTGTAGCCATAAGGCGTAGAGACTTGAAATTCGGTAGGAATTTTTCTTTTGCCGAGTAGAGGTCAGCTAAGAAATGATTCCTAGAAATTCTACCCGTAAGGGAGGTTGCGGGGGTGTTAACTATTGACTCATTACGATATCTCTGTAACCATAAGGCGTAGAGAATTGAAATTTGATAGGAATATTCCTTTTGCCGTATAGAGGTCAGCTAAGAAGGGATTTCTAGAAATTCCGACCGCAAAGGGGGTTGCGGGGGTGTTATACGTATGTTTCTTCCTTCTAAAACAATTTGCCTAAATTAATGAAAGTGCTACCAAGAAAACATTCCACGCAGACGAAGTCGCGTGTTCAGCTAGTATATATAAAAGAGATATCTAGGTATCTATTGACTCATCACGATTTCTCTGTAACCGTAGAGACATGAAATTTGGTAGGAATATTCCTTTTGCCGAATAGAGGTCAGCTAAGAAGGGATTTCTAGAAATTTCGACCGCAAAGGGGGTTGCGGGGGTGTTATACGTATGTTTCTTCCTTCTAAAACAGTTTGCGTAAATTAATGAAAATGCTACCCAAAACACATTCCACGAAGTCGCGGGTTCAGTTAGTAAGTAGGTTAAAAGGTATAAGTGTTTGAGTGGCTTATTAATTTTGTGTAAATGTATAGGTTTATAGAGGGGAGAGTTTTTTTAGAGTATAGACTCACGCTGCCGCATTACGAGTTTTTATAATTTTGTATATACAACAGTAATATAAAATACAATAATTATGCAAAGCTTCAAGAGGATCACCAAATTTATTTATAGAAAATCGACTCTTCTCCTAATTTTCTTATGGTTTTTGCAGGAAGAAGCCTCCATCCATCTATCTCTTCACCAAAACTCACCATAATTGATTCAGCAGTTTAGGCACGTAAGCGTTATAAACAAACGCACTTTGGCATTTCTAAAGAGTAAGTAAGGCTGCTTTTAATACGTGTAGTATTGGAAGCAAATGTTTGCCAAATGAGTCAAAATATTTGCCTGTTTTCCACACATCTTAACCTTTTTGAAATAAAGAAACTTCAAAGGGTTCAGACATTGGATTTTATTCAAACACGTAGGACGTTTGTTCGTCAATTATCAGTTGACTTTGTTGCCAAATTTTAGAACAAAACCTATTGTCGCTGTTATCGTTTAGAAATAACTATGAACTAGTACAGTTTCTTTTATGGAATGTGTGGGTATACAAGCTGACCTGCGCTACTTCGTTTAAGGTAAGGTAAGTAGCAGGCCATTGACGTTCCACTGCTGGGCGCAGGCCTCTTCACTCATAGGAGAAAGGGTATTTAGAGCACACCTCCACACTGCTCCAGTATGTAAAAAAGAGTACCAAATTGAATTCTTCATAATTCCACGAGATCTAAAAATACGTCGGTAATACTACGGGAATACCTAAATATATAAACAAATTTATTTATTATAAAATCCCAGACACTGTAGATCCAATTGTTTTGAACTTTGGCATAAATTACTTTTGTAGCGACGTAGACGTTCACTAAGAAGGTGTAACCCACATACCTAAATAATCGGTGTATATAATACTATGAATGCCTCTGTCTACTACTGGCTTTTTTGCAGTAGATTACCCGTGTAACTACTAGTTGACATAATCTGATAGTTCTGGCTCAACTTGGGCAATTACAAATATAACCATCTCTTTCTTTTTAAGACATTATGCGTATTATCTATTTCGCTTCTCGATAACTGTCGTAACAAAATATGCGTAGAGATAACACCAGACAATAGAAATACAAAAATAAACAAAAGTTACAAACCGACCGTTACTAACGGTGCGTGTGTTGCGTCGCGTTTTTGTCAGTTTGTTTCAGGTAATCAGTGAAACGGCTATACTGTTTTCGGCAGGACTTTCCCTAGCAGATAGTTGATGTTTTCATTAATTTAGGCTACTTATATCTTAGGAAAAAAGCATCCCGTAACATATCTAGAGTAATGTTAAGACTAAAGGCTATTTGTTTCTTGGAAAGCGTTTATTTAGGAACTACTGATTCGATTTGAAAAATTCTTAGCATTAGATTGCTCATTTATCGACTCACAAAAGAAAAATGTTTCAAAATCTTTTTTTTCCATTTTGCCGTCTAATACTTGCGCTGCATAAACCGTTAAAGTTTCGCGAAAATTATATATGACAGAATTGTTCCCTTTCTAAAGTTCTAGAAAAAAGTCTAGGACCGCATATATCTATCTCTTAATGTTGGCTCACTATGACCTCTTTTGTAACGCAAAAGAAGTCAGCTAATTCAATATAAAGTGGCTTAGACAAAACACTCTCATTCCCACATGCCTGTACAGTCATTCCCTGAAATATACAGGTTGATAGGAATTCCTCTCCCCCTTCCCTGACAGGACCCACTAAATCTGTCAATATAACTAACCCAAAGAATCCTCTAAGACTACATTGACCCATATAAAAAGACAAAGAATCACACCTAACTCGTTCAAAATACACCGTGATTCAGAAGTCAATATTGACAATTAAAATTGAACTTTAAACCGCGCGGTTAAAGTAGTAAATCTAATTTGAGGTTTTTATGTTTAAAATTAAGGTGAATGCTTATTTAAATAAACCATATCTATATAACAGAACGGACCGATAGATACGTGAATATTTATAATTGTCAGCGGTTCGATTTCTGCGCAGACACCACTGACTTCTTATTGTTAAAATTATGTGCTTGTGGTGGTTTTTGGCGAGGAAACATGAATATCCTAGAAAAAGTTTTGGGGTGTCTGTTGCCTGTCACCTATGGAGCAGGAGAGACGGTCTAGCTATCCTTTCTCATATGACTACGAAGATTAATCACTTAGCAGTGTGATCTAAATAGACAGCTATGCCTTAGATTGGGGTTTTTGCAATAGATTGCCTATGTCAACTACTAGTTGATATAATACGATAGTCCTGTCTCAACTCGTGCAATCAGAAACATAAACTTCTTTTTACTGCAACAATGTGTATTATGTATTTCGCTTCTCAGTAACTGTCGCAACAAAATATGCGTACAGATAATACCAGACGATAAAAAATCAAAAAATAAATCACTTACAAAGTGACCGCTGCTAACGGTGCGCGTGTCGCTTCGAAGTTTAAACTGTGAGTATTTTTGATTATACGAAAGACGTGAATAACCATGAAAACCCTAGACGTAACTTTTATTTTTTAAGATATGTGAGTCAATAAATACAAGACGGACTTTTGTTACTATCTTAAAGTTTTGCGCAACGTAACGCTATACCAGAGTCTTCATTTAATAAACAAAAGAGAACATTGTGTAGTTTAACTATTAGCAAACATAAAAATCATAACATTTGGTATCTAAATCTCAATTATGTATATATGATTTTGGACCTTTATACTGACTGACTCACTATTCCGGATTGGCTTGAATTTAGCAGAGTAATTCCTTTTGCAATGTTGACAACAACAAACTCTTGAATTTCCTTTATTTTTACATGATTGGGAACTAGTATATTACGAAAATAAGTTGTTTCTTACGCTTTTACAGATTATAATGAATTTTAGAATAAAAGTAATGGTAAATGGGTTGGATGTGGTGATATTTCTTATTTCATTGCACAATTGAAGTTTCAGAAAGCTACAACTTGTTACATAAGATGTTATTAGATAGAACACAACAGTAAAAAAATAGGCTTAAATTTGATTATACCCTAGACATTATATTTACATTCTAATTCAAAGGTAGATCTCTCCAAGAGAGAAGGCAGTCTTTATACACTTTTTTCAGACATTTTTATTACCTGAAAATCATTAATATAACCATAAAAGTTTCAGCTCATTATAATTGAAACTATTTGTTGTATTTTCAGCTACGCAACAAAGAAATGGTAATTTAATGCAAACAACTCTCCTTAAATCATGTTAATCCACGTAAGTCTGATAAAAGTGTTGAAGTCAAAGTAATTCAATCGCAGCCATAACGTCATGTACATAGAGTTGAAACTCAAATACTCTGTCTCTCCAGGTGGATTAAAACTGAAAGGGAGACTGTATCAGAAACGTTTGTACACGTGTCGCATTCTGTACCTGCCACATCTGAAATAATCACAAAGGAGTGCGCACAAAGTAACAACTTCACGTATTCAAATCGCTTTTAAATGACTCACTGAGAGTGTGAGGATTTAGGATTTATTTCTGTTCCCCGGATGATTTGTAACACGTTAAATCAATGAACTTCCACTCACAATTTACTCGGCGATTTGATTGAAAAAGATAAAGTTATCACCTATCTATTTGATCAATAAAAGTCTATCATTGACAGAGGAACTAGACACATATAACATTTTAAAGAAGTTTAGCGATATCAAATTGAAGAATTGTAACTGACGATTGAAACCAATTGAGAATATTCCTTCGTCGCTTCAACCGATGGACGTCCACTGCTGGACATAGGTCTCACGTAATGACGTCCACAAGGCCCGATCTTGCGCCGCCTGGCTCCAGCGGCTACCGGCGACCCTCTTTATGTCGTCGGTCCACCTTGTGGGGGGTCTCCCTACACTGCGCCGTCCGGTGCGGGGTCGCCACTCCAGCACCTTTGGCCCCCAACGTCCATCGGTCCTTCGGACTATGTGCCCCGCCCATTGCCACTTCAGGTTCGCGATTCGCAGGACTATGTCGGTGACTCTGGTTCTACTACGGATCTCTTCATTTCTGATTCGATCACGTAGAGAAACTCCGAGCATAGCCCTCTCCATCGCACGCTGAGTGACTCTGACCTTCCGCATGAGGCCCATAGTCAGCGACCACGTCTCAGAACCGTAGGTCATCACTAGCAACACGCACTGTTCGAAGACTTTGGTCTTCAGACACTGAGGGATATTGGACGAAAAAGTCTTCCGGAACTTCCCGAACGCTGCCCAACCGAGAATATTCCTTCAGTGAGGCAAAACTGGTAATACTTTATAACGACGAAGACTATTTATTTTAAATCATCATTGCGCTTTACGATAAAAGAAAACATCCTGACGAAACATATAGGGTACCAATCTTGAGATATGTGTATCAATTAACATTGGATTATCGTGGTGGAGCTAAGCTCTTTAAACCCTGTCTCATAAGAATAAGGAGGAGATCAGTGTCCAGCAATAGGAAGTTAATAGACTGTTACTTAAATAACAACTTGTTTTCACGGCACTGCAATAAAAAAGAATAGAAGAAAGAATTAAGCCTTATACTGCCTTGCTGTCTTAATTGTGTCTAAATTTTAGCCGTTACAAATTCCATATAACACAATATAATGTTTCTTTTAATATGACTTCAGATCATTCAATAAAAGTTCATGCGTATTTTAACAGGTTGTCTTTAATCCACGACGTCCAAATATTTTGAAGCGCTTTCCAAAAGGGATTTAAAAAGATTCTTTTAACACCACGAACCCTTTCAGGTTGGTATGTGCAATTTTGATGATGTCCTTATTTGCCCAGACGACTAAAAAGCGCTGGGTTCATTTTGTGGCAGATCAAATTCAGGAAATTACCCTACAATTCTTTTAAATCTCTCCTGACAAACTAACAAAAAGGATTTAATAGTCAAGAGTGAATGCGAAAGTTGAAAGGGGAAGACCAAGACGAACGTTGCTGGACCAAATCTAGAACATGTGAAATAAGGAACGAACGAACTTGTAACGAGAAGAGAAGGAAGGATCGTGGCAAAGACGTGGTCTCGAAAGACGTGGTCTCTACTTCAATGGGAATGAGGCGTGATGTATGTATGAATTTCAACTGATGGAAGACTTAACTTCATAGTAACATTTCCCACAGCTTCTGACACATATCATTCTTCAGCAATGCTTGTTTACTCATTGTCATTGGAATATGTTACAGAATCATTGGAAGTCCTAGTGAAAGACTAACAACAAAGACACAATCGCCTTCAACCGATGGACGTCCACTGCTGGACATAGGTCTCACGAAATGATGCCCACAAGACCCGATCTTGTGTCGCCTGGCTCCAGCGGCTACCGGCGATCCTCCTTATATCGTCGGTCCACCTTGTGGGGGGTCTTCCTACACTGCGTCTTCCAGCGCGGGGTCGCCATTCCAGCACTTTCCGACCCCAACGTCCATCGGTTCGTCGGACTATGTGCCCCGCCCATTGCCACTTCAGGTTCGCGATTCGTAGAGCTATGTCGGTGACTTTGGTTCTACTACGGATTTCTTTATTTCTGATTCGATCACGTAGAGAAACTCCGAGCATAGCCCTCTCCATCGCACGCTGAGTGACTCTGAGCTTCCGCATGAGGCCCATAGTCAGCGACCACGTCTCAGAACCGTAGGTCATCACTGGCAACACGCACTGTTCGAAGACTTTGGTCTTCAGGCACTGAGGGTTATCAGACGAAAATATCTGGCGTAACTTCCCGAACGCAGCCCAACCGAGTTGGATTCGGCGGTTGACCTCTTTCTCAAAATTGGATCTACCTAGCTGGACTATGTGTCCCAG